>NQII01011163.1:6565-30384 GCA_002778355.1 Clitarchus hookeri
CCTCTCTCCTCCTTTGCCCACCATCCTTTTTACCTTGTTGCCATCGCAGGGCCTGCGAAACCGACCACCCCCTTTGCCCACCTGTCGCCGTATTCATTCCAGGTTTCACCACTCGACAAACCTGGCGGACAATGCCCTGGGCGGAAACTACAGCAGAAATTACTTCGGGGCCTGACGCCGAGTGGGTCTTTTATTTTAACTCCCTTTCACCCCCTTTCTCAACCTTCTCTTTTGTTTAGAGTGGTGGGTTGGATCGCGGAGGTGATAAGTCCTTTTCTCTCGCTCTCTCTCTCTCTCCCGCGAGAGTTGTGGCGCTCAAGCGATGAGAGTTAAAGCGCGCATGAGAGTCCTTTTTTTCAGCACCTTTCCTTTCGCTCGCTTTCTTTCAAATGAAGCCTGCCTTCCGTATAGAGAAGTCAATTAACATAGCGCCACTTTCTCCGAATGCGGAATATAGTGAAACCTGCTCCATACTCCCCCCCCCCTCCTGATTATTTCGTTTCCTAAAGTTGTACCTGTTACCGATTAACTGTATATAATACGAGCCAGGTCGGATTTTGTTTTGATCGTTATTGAAGTTGTCTACTTTGCAAATAGTTAAAAAAATATTACAGGCATTGAAGTTCAGCGACGATTTGGGTGATTTTAAATTGTTTCTGCTTTTTCGCCAAAGCATTAGTTATTTGTGTTATTTTATTATTGCGACGTATTTTCNATATTATAGGCATTGAAGTTCAGCGACGATTTGGGAGATTTTAAATTGTTTCTGCTTTTTCGCCAAAGCATTAGTTATTTGTGTTATTTTATTATTGCTGCGTATTTTCATAACACTATACGAGTGCAGAATTGTCTCGAAAATAATCTAAAACATATTCATAACGTTTACTCTAAAGTTATTACTAAGGCTGTTATAAGTATATGAAGATGAAGTTTTAAATATTTGAGAATACACGATTATCTTAGCATGCTAATTGGATAATATATTATTTTATTTTATACATTAAAAAAACGACAATAATAAATAAATTCGATTTATTGATTAACCAGTTATTTTTCAACGTATAAATGTTTACTACTAAATCCATTTAGTATAATTTATTAATCTTGTTCCTTATGTGAGTAATTCATGCATACATCTCAGAACATAATTGTGAATTGCTCTCATGACAGCCACTCTACTAACACGACGATGTGATACAGTAAAATGAATCACGTACTCAATTAATACGCGCCCATACGAAAACATAACGTTTAGTGAATTGTCTACTGTCAGGAAATGCCATATTTTAAAAATTAATTTATGGCGGGATCCATCTATAATGACGGGACATAAGAAAGTCTAACTTTACTGTTGTTTATGACAACACATAACTACAGTTTTTTTAATAACATTCCATCCATTACAAAATTTAATGTGAGCTATGAAGTCTAACTCTCTTAATAAATAAAACAATATTATTACAACTACATGTTTTGCAGTAGTTGCTAGTCACTTAATTACATTTTTCAAAAAAAATATTCATTTCTTTTCTAACGCAATATTTTTAAAATCATATTTGTAATAATTTTACAAATAAGTCGTGTACGTAAGAGGAAGCTGACGCAATATATTTTTAATGGGGCTATGAGGCTGCGGCTGCGGCTGCGGCTGAGAGTCACCTGCTGAGGATCGACTAGAACAAACTCGGAAGTCTTTGCATCGACTCGGACGAGCTCAGAAGCTTTCGACTAGGGGATTGTCGAACATTCCCGAAGGTGCTCAAAAGTTACGCCCAATAATCCTTCAAGCATATATGCCGGTTTCTGGTAGCCATATTAGTTATATATGCATATGGTATGTCAAATCTAAAAACGGTATTCATTATTCCATTGGTTTTTTTTTTAATTTAAAAAATTTTAGTATTTTTAGTTCATTCGTACTGAAATTGTACATAGAGTATAGCGGAACCATGCAAAAAATCTCTGACTCCGTTTCTACATTTCCGATTACCTCTCTTGAAGTCTAATACACGATGTCGTAATTTACAAATTATTCTCTGTCTTGATTGTTTTGTTGACATAAATATGTTACACAGATTATTTTAATGTATTTCTACCTGACCAATCCAAGCTCATCATATAAGTAACAACTCTCTGCATAAGTATGGTATAGTCATGGTATGTACCAACATCTACCAAAACTTAAATTAAAAAAAAAGTGTTCTACGGTTTACGAACTAATACGCCCCTGTGACATAGAATGTACTAGGGCAAGTCGGGCGATAATCATTAGTGATATTCGCAGATATCAATACTTCGATCAATCCCAATCCTCTGCAATCATCCTCGCCAATTCTCAGCACTCCAATGTACCAATCTTCAGCAATCCAATGTACCATTCCTCACAAATCCTCGCCAATCTTAAGTACCAATCCACACCAATCCTCAACGATCCTCCTCCTCAATCCTCACCAATCCTTTGCATCACTCTGCGCCAATCCTCAACAATCTGTTGCACCAATCCTGAACAATCCTAATTCGCATTCCTCACGAATCAACCACAATCCTCCTCCGCATGCCTCACCAATCCTCAACAATCTTCCACACCAATACTCAACAATCCACCGCATCAATCCGCAACAATTATCCTACAAATCCTCTGCACCAATCCTCATCAATCCTCCGCGCCAATTCTCAACAATCCTACGCAATCCTCCTCATCAATCCCCAACAATTCTCATAAATCCTCCTCACAAATTCTTCTCAATCCTCAACAAACCTCACTAATAATTCGATCAAAGCCAATCATTTGTTCGTTCCTTCTATTAATACTTCGTTTTATACCCCCACAGCCCATACATATTGAAATTACATTAATTTACTATCTCCAAAATGTGTACATATTGACTGAATTAACAATTTGAATGTAGTCCACTATCCATGCATTTTTGTACTCAAAGCCTTCATTAATATTCTGTACGCGGATCATTACCCTTAATAGTTGAGTGATCATAGCATCACTTAAAAGTAAGAGAACAAAGGAAGCGTCACAGAGTAAAACATTAAAACGCATTTTATTTAAAAAAATGTATTCTTTCTTTACAAATTACAATTTCAGAAGAAATCATTTAAAAACCTCATGCGGTTTAACACATCCCCTTCTTTTGTCTAATGATTGAAGATATATCAACTATGTATGAGAGGTACCCGTATTTTTGCAGGTCAATCATATGCCTCAAAGTATAAACAAATTCATTCGGGTCTTCAAGAAATAGGAAGTTTGTATTCTAAGAATTTTCTGCCTTCTTAATGTCGCTTGTTGTTGCAAATGTGGTGGAGGGGTGTTCCAGTACATCGAGAAATTCGCCATCATCTTCAGCTCCAACACTGGCATCACAGTTATTATCAGTGCAGTCTTTATTGTAGTCTTCACCTCCTGTTTCATCCTCAAAATGAAGTTTACTTTTTTATCGTAGCAGGTGTTGTAAGGTCATCAGTAATAACTGCCGACGACCGTTTATTTTGAAGTTAAACATAAACCCACTCTACTGGACTCATTCTGTCTTTAGCATAAACTGTTCCATCATAATCGTCTGCGGAATCGGTACCCACCGATACAGCAGGGAGTATTGACGACATCACTTACTGGCTCTCAAAATACCAATCCTTGCTGTTCTTAATGTATTCCTTCAATTTATCGTCTTACACAAACTACATGGGACTAGTATCATAATGTTTCGTCGTGCAAAAAAGACTCTTCGTACAGGCGGTTCTCTCATGTGACTGAGCATTTCGAGTCGCAGGTGAAAAGTCTTTCGCAGAATCGACACTGACGACAATCATGTAGTGATGACGTAGGTCGTGGCTCCATGATCGTTGAGGTCAAGTGCAGGCCTTCGTAGTGGCAATTTATCTTCACGGTATAGCGAGAGAATGCTTCCAAATCGATGTTAACTTCCCAACGTCTGAACAACAACTAAGTTATCAGCAGGCACCGCAGTTCTATATATACTTTCTCCCATCACTCGGAAAACGCCGTCCGATATTTTCTAAGTCCGAGAGAAAATAATTTTATTTACGATTTTGGACTTCGAACTATGGACCCTATGCCATGCCCACCCGAGTTTCTGTGAGGTATCCTTTCTTCCCTTACTTCAAAGTGGGGCTATGAGCACTTAACTATTAATGGTAATGATTCACATACAGAATATTAATGAAAACTCGTAAGTACAAAAATGCATGGATAGTGGACTGCACACAAAATGTTAATTCAGTTAACATGTACAAATTTTGGAGATAGTAAATTAATGTAATTTCTATATATCTATTGGGGATGGGGGTATAATTTGCGCGGACTGTTACGGAGGATTGTTGAGTAATGGTGCGGATTGGTGCAAATGGGTGTGGATTGGTGCGGAGGATTGTAGAGGATTGGTGTGGATTGGCGCGGATGGTTATTGAAGATTGGTCAGCATTGGTGCGAATGATTTTTAAATATTGATGCGGATGGTTGAAGAGTATTGGTGAGGATTGGGGCGGAGGATTGTTGAGGTCTGAGGATTGAGATTGAGGATTGTTAAGGATTGGTGTGGATGGGTGCTGAAGATTGGCGAGTATTGGTGCGGAGCATTACTGAAAATTGATGAGGATTGCAGAGGATTGGGATTGAACGAAATATTGATGATGTCTGAGAAGAGCACAAATGATTATCATCCGACCTGCCCTCGTACATTCCAAGTCTCAAGGGCCTATTGGTTTGAAAATAATACGTACAGATATTCTATTTGACATTCCCTATGCCCATAAAACTAATATGGCTACTAGAAACATGCACATATGCTTGAAGGGTTATTGGGCATACCTGCTGAGAACCTTCGGGAATATTCCACAATTTCCTGGTCGAATGCTTCTGAGTTCGTCCGATTCGAGCCGAAGACTCCCAAACTCGTTCTAGTCTATCCTCAGCAGGTAACCCTCAGCCACAGCCGCAGCCGCACAGCCCCCATTAAAATGCACTGCGTCAGATTCCCGATAATTGCACTACTCAAATAAAAAGTTATATTTTAGCTCCATCTTCAATGACGTATACTGACATTGCTAATCCCTTTAGACGATGAACCTTTAATATGTTTTGTCATGTCTTTTACGCCAAGCCAAGCTCTGATTTTTAATGTCTGATAATAAAGTTAAAATACGAATATTTATAAAGAAAAATCTGTGATGGATGAAATTTCTCCATCTTGACGGCGCGTGGGGAAGGGGGTTGACGATGGAGTAGCGGTATAGTGCAAGTGTGAAGGAAACAGGAGATCCTGGAGAAAACCCGTCGAGCGGTGACATCGTTCGACACGATTCCCACGTGCGGGAATACGGGAGTTACACCGACGGGAATCGAATCCGGTTCGCCTTGGTGGGAGGCGAGCGCAATAGCCACTGCGTTACCGCGGCCCCAGAGGAAACGGGAGTGCTCCTACAAGCCCGTCGGACGACGTCAGAGTCCGCCACGATTTCGACAAGCGGAAAATCCGTGCAACACCGCCGGGAATCGAGCGTGGTTGGCTTTGGCGGGAGGTAAATAGTCTGGTTTCTCCACCACAGTGACGTCCTCGTGGTAAAAACTCTCTTTAATACATACATTTTATATTACCCTTGCGTGTCTCACTCACTCTTAGAATGCAGTACAGAGTATGATGTGCGCTCTGTTGCTAGATTGATACCAACAATCAAAGCCAAAAAGTTGCGCTTTGTTGAAGGAATAAGTACCTAATTAAAGAAATGTGTATAATCTATTCATAGTTTCTTGACACTTTTTACATCAAACCTTTGAAAAATCACCCTATATATGACGTGTGTGTTGATTTCTTAAATATTCAATTTTTCACAAGTATTTTGTACTTGTGTTAATATTAAAAATTCTTATTTTTGGTTAAATCGAACTTTTACCTACATTTTATCTGTAAATAATAACATTTCATTTATAGTTATTATGTATTAAAAGAGAGAGAAAATGGGTTGGTTTTTAATGCCTAGTAATAAATACTTCAAATGCAAAATATCATTACACTGAGTGCGTATGAATGTGGTGCGTGGTCTCTTTGGTATCATTTTCTAGACTTTTTTTAATTTTTGTTAACATAAGTTTGAGGAATATCCTGGAAGAAGAACTTTAGCAGGGCTTCAGAATAAAGGTTGGTAGTAAACGTGATTGGACTATAATAAAGATTGTTACACTGTACAGTAGAGCGTAGCTAAAAAAAATGGGTTGATTAGCTCTCCACTGCAGTCTAACAGTAAGACACACTGTAGAAAGATTTTCAACGTATATTTCTGCAATATAACAGCTAAAAAGTAAGAAACATGGCGAAATCGATATGGTTATTGATTTGGAAAATTTTGCCTGAAAAAGATTGCGACTTGCTTCCAGTATAACACCATCAAGGTATTGTTTTGTTAAATTCTAAAAGTTTATTGCTAAATAATTACTAATTTTTTATTAAAATTACTGTTTTATATTTATAAAGAAAATATGTAAATTTTTTATGTTTTAATTTTTTTCTCTATATTGCATGCACCAGAGTGACTTTCCATTAAAAACCTGACTACATCTACAAATTTCACTGACTCTTCTTCTCGTACTTCTGAATAAAAATTTAATTTTTGAAGAAATTTTTGCAAAAAACGTTACCCTTTCTCAGTCAAAGAATGATTGCGAAAACTACCACTTAATTTGCGAAAATTATCTTGCATTCAGGTCAGAAAGTACAATTTAATTTAAGTCGTTCTCGTTCGCAAGCAAAGCATGCTCATCTAAGTGCAGAAATCACTAAAGAGAAGATTCGCATACAAACGCACGCTTCGGCAAACAGAAATGGGAAGGAAAAAATAATTCTTTGGCAAATGTTTTCCCCTGACGCAAGAAGTCTAGCTCTTATTCGTTTGCCGTAACTTGTGAAGAGACGCTCAAAAGTCGCAAAATTACTTCCAAGGAAGAGGCATAAAAGACAGCCAGACTCACAGTTTAATCACTTCCCAACTCGTTTGAGTAAATGAAGTTTTGTAATTGAAAACGTCTGTATGGCGCTTAGGACTTCATCGCAAGCTTCTGCCTCGTATAATCCTTAATAAGGACGAGATGCGCTCCAGAGCCTACTAAAATATCACAACAAAGAACAATACCGGTTATGAAACATTCNCCTTAATAAGGACGAGATGCGCTCCAGAGCCTACTAAAATATCACAACAAAGAACAATACCGGTTATGAAACATTTTTTTACATTATTTATACTCTTTTCCCCGTATGTAATTACTGATCCACGCATTTCGAGACACTTTATTTGTATTATTTATTCATATTACAAACAAAAATAATGTTTCTCTAATCAAGATCATATTTAATTAGTTTCCAGGAATTTCTTTGTTAAGTTTCTTTGTAGTACTTTCAAAATATAAATTTTCCACCTGTACCACTCACTATGACGACGTTATTTTCTTCTTAATATTGCCTTTCTCCTGCTGTTTCCCAAGAAGATATTCTTGGAAAATTCTGTTATATTCCGAGACACTAAACTTTTATTTTAAAACANAAGAAGATATTCTTGGAAAATTCTGTTATATTCCGAGACACTAAACTTTTATTTTAAAACATTTCTTGTGTGCTTTTTACTATACGATTTCACCATTACAGTGTTTTTGTAACTGTTCTCTACACGTAAGTATATAAAGGATTTTATCGTCTACACAGGATTCGCGATTTGTTCATTGCTTTGCCAATGACTTCCTCTCGCTGGGATTATCCGTTCGATTACCGGGAGTGGCATTTGGCCGAAAAGTCATTTGTCCGAAAAGGCGTTTGGAAAAAATTTAATTCCTATATCGCTGGCCTGCGTCTAGCCAAGCAAGCGTGCAGCCAAACAGTTATTTGACAGAACAGACGTTTGCCCGAATACAGATGTGGCGTAAAATGCATTTGACAAAACAGGCGTTTGGCAGCAAAGGCGTTTGGTAAAAAAATACTGCCAAACTAGTGGTTTATTTCGATCCCAGGCCCAGTGGGCAGGAAATATTCGGGTAGGGATAATCATGTAGGGATTTAGGTGGAGACTGCCGTGATGTAAGGGCCTGTCTCTGGGTTCTCTCATGTACTACACAGTCATTATTCACTCCGCTATTGCTCCACTCACATCTCATTTCGTTCATTCTTCAGGCTGGTCGCGACGACAGGTCTCTCTCCTCACGTGGGGAAGCCAGCTTCAATTAGGGCAATACTACTTTCATTCATCTCTATCCTGCATGGAAGTGGAAGCATGCAAGGTATTTGTACGCTTACATTCTCATTTACATCCCGAAACTGTATTTACTTTTTCTACGGAGTGACAAGAATTTAACAGGCGTATCAAATAGCATCATGTTTTCACATACGTAAACTCTGTTTACAAGCAGCTTATATATTAGAATTTAGTATTCATGCTTATCAAGTTCTGCAAACAGCTGTCATAGCGTAATTATTGTATTTTATGACGATAATGTAATAACATCGCCATAAACATTTGATTAGTTTTTTCGTAATTTCGTTTCTTTTTGTTTAAATTCTATTCAATTTCCTGTTCGATTATTACTGAAAGTTGTTTTACTTATTTTCGATGGTTGTCTTTTGGTACCAACGTTATTTAAAGTGTTTTATTAAGGTCATTTTAGTTAAAAACAAATAATGACCTGCTATATACATTTTAATTCTAATTTGTTGTGAAAATAGACAAACGTTTGCAAGTAAACTTTCGTTCTATGGGCAATGCATTGAAGGGTCCTGTGTAACGAGTATAAACGATTAAACAATTATTTATATGAAAAATTTGCAATAAGTGACACATTAGATCAGTCACTGATAAGAGACTACTGCCTCCTGAGAATAATATGTCTTGCTTAATTAAGGAGAACCAATGTACAGTTTAACGTGCTGATTATATTGTCGACGTAAATGTCGGATTAATAACGCAACTGAATAAATTTTCTTATCTTGTTATCGGTTTATACACATTAAATCGTTTATGTATATTTCAGTTTTATGGTTAAGGTTTCGTCAACAGCGTGGTCATTAGAGTTGGAACGAATTGCTCGGATAGCTAAGAGCAGGGAAGGAATCGACTGATAGCTGTCGTTAAAAGCTCTCCCGGAATTTAATTGGACTTATTTCCAAAAATCACGGACATTTTAAATCAGGGCGGTAGGACAATGAACTGAATCACGGTAATCTCTAAAGCGAGCATGGTCTGTAACCACCACGTTTACTCTACCAGTTATACAGATGAATTGATTATACATTGTTGTCTTATTAATATTATTGTCTGCCAAGCAAATTATTTAGTAAACAATTGCTCTATTTTATTGTCTGGCAAAATTCTAACATGGTTTTCTATATCAAACTACCACTGATTTCAGAAGTATCTTTTTGTTAAAAATAGTTTACCTTTTGACAATAATAAATAAACCCGGAGGTCGCAACCCTGATGTTGCGTAAAATGACGTGATGCCGAAGCTTAGTTGCTTTTGCAATAAGTGATTATAAATGAGAATTTTGAAATCAACGAATAAGGTCCTTTTCACCGCTGTCGAAGAATTCGTGCGTAAAGTTCGTATCCATTCTGACATTGAACTTGACAGGTCAGTTAGGTGAGGAGTTCAAACTTAATCTGGGTAACACCTTTGCCTACGTAAATGAGAGGGAAGTTTTTTGTTATCACGAAATACTGACATAAAATGATACCTAAGAATACCCTGTGCCCTGATAATCGAAACTGAAGCATCCTGTCGATTCTCACAAATCATTGGCGGCTAGCGTGTTTCCCTCACGACAAATTATGGACTTGAATCGGCCGGGATTTGAAGTCGGTTCGTAGCTGCGGGTGGAAGTCTTATATATTATATAAAAATATACAACATCATTCTGAAAGCTACGGCAAAGTTTTCTGTATGTCCCGTTTAAGGTGCTTTACTTCACTTGAAGCAATATAGCGAATCAAATTACAAACTATCCCCGACGGGTGCAGACAGTTACAAGTTGTAAAGAGAGCACCGAATCGAAACACAATGCAACAACTTGAAACTGGTAGCGGCGTTGTCGTTCGCCTTTGTTTCGTCAGTAAGCCCTCCCGTGTAAATGCACAGGCTATGTCTCCAAGTACCATCACACAACCAGAATATAACAGACTGAAGATGTTCAACCGTTGCGCCACCAAAAGCGCATAGGACGCACGTTAATGATTATGCTTTGACTTTGCGGTATGCTCATGGCGATCACAGAAGCTTAAATTCAGCTCTGGCACAGCGAGACAGAGCATTAAGGGCACGGAATTATTTGCTAAGAAGTTTCAATGTAAGATATATCTACTTATAAATTCAAGTGAATTAATGATGCTACTTAAACCGCTTACTGGGATGTGAAATATAAGCTACAGCACAAATTCGAGGAGAGATAAGAAAGAGTATTTAAGTTTTGGCTTAATAATACAAAATGCATGGAAATAAATATACATTTTATTCGCGTGATTTAACACACGACGAAAAATGTGTGTTATCTGCGAGTAATAAAAAATTTCATTTGGTAGGGACATTATCGTAAAATGCTTTTATTTTTTAGATCGAGAGCACCTATTTATAAACTGTGTAATTTAATTGTGCCATTTGTAATTAGCCCTAGGAGGAAACTAGATTNCAAGTGAATTAATGATGCTACTTAAACCGCTTACTGGGATGTGAAATATAAGCTACAGCACAAATTCGAGGAGAGTTAAGAAAGAGTATTTAAGTTTTGGCGGAATAATACAAAATGCATGGAAATAAATATACATTTTATTCGCGTGATTTAACACGCGACGAAAAATGCGTGTTATCTGCGAGTAATAAAAAATTTCATTTCGTAGGGACAATATCGTAAAATACTTTTATTTTTGANATCTGCGAGTAATAAAAAATTTCATTTCGTAGGGACAATATCGTAAAATACTTTTATTTTTGAGATCGAGAGCACCTATTTATAAACTGTGTAATTTAATTGTGCCAATTGTAATTAGCCCTAGGAGGAAACTAGATTTCAGCTTCCTACAACTATAAATATTTTTAACCGCCATTAAATATCTACAACCATCTAATGAAAGTAATGTTTGCCAAGTAGTGACTAACGACCAGTTAAAAGCCTGTTAACCTAGTTATCTTAATAAGGCACATTAATGTTTGTTGTTAAGCTAACTGGAAAAAAGGTTATTTATTAAGGATCACTTAAATACGGACGAAAGAAAAATTTTCTGAAAATGTGTAGTATATTTTATTTGAAACTTAACCAACAATATGTGATAACTGCCTGAAATTCACTTTTTTAACCTATAAAATCTTGAAATTTTTTTTCCAAAAATTGTAGCATTTAATAAAGCAATAAATTCAAAGGGAAACCAGTCCCGCCTAGTAAACACTGTATAAATATACGAGGGCTGATTCTCAAGTCATGGCAATTATTGTTTATCTCCCGAAAATGAGCCAACACAGGAGCTTTACTATATACAGTTGAAAGTGTACAAATACCACATGGAGTATGGATATAGGGATGTTCGGCCAGGAGCAAAGACAAACATGGCTGCATGAAATCACCGTTCAATTGATTTATTCTCGTACATTCTGTATACACTAATTTGAACTGGTACGTATCGTAAGTGTACGAGCTGTTTAACATCTGCGATGGAAAGGTTATAATTTATTAATTTTTTATATTTAATTAATAAGTTTATTATATTTACAAATTTATTGGTTAATAAGTTTTTAAAAATGTTTATTATGGTTTACTAATTTCTAAATATCTATATAAATAATGCTACTTATCTAAAATTGACCTGAGGTAATAATCATGAGAAAAAAAATGCGAATACTTTACAAACAAAGTTTTATGAAATAAACAACTAAGTTATGCATTCGCTGAAATTTACAAGGCATATTAAATATCTATATTAAAACATATGCGTAATTGCGTGCGCGCGTAATTTTATTCTAAAATATACATTAAAATATTAGTATAAGACTGATAGTTATTCGATAATTTGAATCCAGTAAAGTTTTAAATCCCTTAAAGAAATCATAAATAACCAAAAACTGACGAATGTTTATTTGAAAGAATCGTAGTGTAATATAAATATTCTGCGAACTAGAAGAGTAACCAAATCAGTATATTAAGAACATTAACTTCCAGGCTAAACAGAATCATTTAAGTATTTATAATTTTTTTAATTAATCACTATCTCTCCTTGCAGCAAATGCAGCACAGTGTTTATTTGCAAGCATTTAATTTTTTTTTCTGGAAAAATTTAATTGAAACATGCTTGCAGGAGGATTCACTGTCCAAAAATTTCTGAGAACCCCCTTCGACCATATCATTTCTCCAGCTGGCGTGTTTTTGTAACAGAGGCTGCGTTATCGCACGGAGTACACTCGCGTGATGAAATAAAACAGAAGGACGTTGCTAGGATTAGTCTTTTTTTTTTCTCCCCCTCCTGCGCTGAGTGTACGCAGCCGGCTCTGCATTAACAAATCCTTTCAGTGGTCATTTGCGAGCTCGAAAGCGTTGTTCGCCCCTCCTGGCATCTAGCGGGAGCTATGGGAAAACTACGCTGGGCGTAATCCGGGATCCCAGTCTATTACGAGCAGCGCATGGTTGAACGAACACCAATTTGTACTACCACTGTATTCACCCTTCGTAATATACGGCAACTCCATACTGCTCACTTCCCATTGAAATAACACTTCTGCTTCCTCCCAGAACTATAAAAAAAATTGATGGGGAGGGAAAATTTTATTTTCCATTTGGTTTACAGTTTTTATAATGATACATTTCAAAGCCGAAATAAATGTGTAATATGATTGTTATAAAGACAATTTTAGAAGTGCGTTACGAACTAGGTTAAACAATAGAAATAATGAATTATTAATTTTTAATTTTAAAATTTATTTCTGGTAAAAATTTGGTAAGTATGCTAGTATTACAGAGATACCCAGGATACGTAAGTATGCATGTGATAGACAAGTAAAGGTTTAAATTCAGCTTATAATTAAAATTGGCTCCCCGAAATTATTTGCAAACAAAGCTGAAAAGAAAAATTTTAATCCGTTATATATTATTTTTAGCAAAAGTTATTTTACAAAAATGTATATGGTCAGATTAAAAATTCAAATTGATTACAAACTTTCCTTCTGTGTTTGCATTGATATGTTGAAGTAAAGAAAGATATTTATTTTAAGTGTAAATTTCTTAATTTCTGTGGCGAGTTTTCAAATACGTTTTCCAAAAATACAAAATTTTTAATTTTTATCTGATAAAGTGACAAATATGCAGCCTTTAATTTATACGAAGGAAAATGTATCACGTATAATTTCTCCAAATTAAAGTGTGTTTGACGCTGTTATAATGTAATAAATTTTTTGTTATTCAACGTCTTCAGTACGTCAGGCAAGTGTATATATAATTATTTATATCTCAAACACTTTTCAATATATATATATATATTCATATTGAAAAATGTCACACAGAAAAACGAATGGTTCAAACGTTTTCGAACCAATACTTGTCAACGATATAATATTTTTTGCGTTATAAAAACTAAATTAACCAAATTATTTATAAAATGTTATAATTTAAGCTAAAATGCATTTTCTTAAATAATTTGAAGATTTGCGTGACAAGAATTATGTTACGTAAATTCAGGAAAATCTACAGATAAAAATATACTAGTATTACGTTATTTCTAACTAGTTTTAAAATTATACAAACACGCGTGTATACATAGATATATATTTTATGCGTGTGTGCGTGTTGATTTAATACATGTCTCAAAATATCTCACTCCATTGATTTTGACAATAAATCGTTTCAGATTAACAGTGACGGAAATACAATAATTTAAAATTTCCAAGAACTGTTTGGATTGAATGCGCGGCGCGGATTACTTTGCAATCATCTCACTGGACCACATTTAATGCAGGGCAATCTCAGTGTTCATTACTGCAGAACATTTATGGAAACCGACCAACCACTCTTATTGGAAAATGTGCCGATAGGAGTACGATGTGGCATGTGGTTGCAGCAGGATGGGACAACTCCACACTTCAGCAGGGCTGTGACTGCATTCTTGAGTGCAGAGTATAACAGGTGGATGGGAAAAGGTGGCCCAGTCCATTGGCCGCCGCGGTCTCCTGACCTCTTCTCATTGGACTGTATCTTCTGGGGCCGCCTAAAGAGAAGGGTGTACAGAGAACGGAAACAAGTCACACGGGACCAGTTTATACGGGCGATCACTGATGCCACCACTCAAATCGTAAATGAACTTGCAGACATGCAGTGGCAGAACGCTATGGTTCAACACACCGAAGTCTGCTTACGATCAGAAGAGGCCCATTTTGAACAGCTTGTATAAAACCTAGCACATATAGTAAAATTCAATAAAGATATTCAGTAATTACATATGTTGTGGCTATTGCATTTCCATCACAGTAACTGAAATAGGGCGTCATGACTTACATTTTTATGACTTTTTTTTTGCTAATGACCTATAGAACACGCTGGCGAAATTTGTAGGTTTTGCCGCGGAACATCCTCTTTAAGGTTGTTGATGGCTGATATGGGTTACTCGAACACTTCCGTAAATTCATTCCGTCGCTGCTCCGTCCCTANAATGAACTTGCAGACATGCAGTGGCAGAACGCTATGGTTCAACACACCGAAGTCTGCTTACGATCAGAAGAGGCCAATTTTGAACAGCTTGTATAAAACCTAGCACATATAGTAAAATTCAATAAAGATATTCAGTAATTACATATGTTGTGGCTATTGCATTTCCATCACAGTAACTGAAACAGGGCGTCATGACTTACATTTTTATGACTTTTTTTTGCTAATGACCTATAGAACACGCTGGCGAAATTTGTAGGTTTTGCTGCGGAACATCATCTTTAAGGTTGTTGATGGCTGATATGGGTTACTCGAACACTTCCGTAAATTCATTCCGTCGCTGCTCCGTCCCTATTTTGTGTCACCACTTCCGGGACGGGCCTGTCTATCAGCTCGCGCCATAAGCTTATGGCCTTGCCTTAACCCCTTAAGTTACACAGTATTTTTCGTTTCAAGTGGTGCAAAACAGAAGGTTTTTTATTTGACAAGTACTTATGGATCTTTGTAATAAACTATACGAAAGAACCTACGAAAATAATTTATGTTTGTCTACCATGCCGGCAGTAACCAATAATTACATACCTGGTTGCTAGCAGAAGACAGTAGCATCAATCAGGAAAAATTCCCATTCTGTGTTTATGCAAGTCTCTGACGTTATACAGCACCGACCATGACATTATCTATTCTGCGTCACGTCATATGTGAACGAGTATACATGGGATGCCATGATAATAGACCAGGGCATGGGCTTCAGGCGCAAGAAGTATTTTTTACTTGCAGACTTAAGTACGCTTTTGTTTGTTGTGTACTTCAATTAGCCAATTTATTTATTCATAACGCAAAACGAATTTTGGCGAATGACTTTAGGATTACATATTTTTAGGCAAAACTAATATCTGTAAAGGAAGCAAAGCTGTGATAATTTTAGGAAAAGCGATTTTAGAAAAAATAAACAAATTTTGACAAAAGTACTTTCGGCAAAAATTATTTGTGGACGAAACAAATATGGATAAACGCTATCAGGTAAAACTACTTTATGCAAATCAGTGCAACCCCACTGTTTGGACCTATAAATGTGTGAATACTCAATTTTCGTTTGTAAGTGACTGTGCGTGTACTGGACAAATTTGGCGTGTCTACTGACTTCCTCCCACGTGCTGAACACATTCGATATTGAATTTCCCGCGCTACCATCTCTCGTGGATTTCAGAGTTGGCAGAACTGCATCCAGCGCTGGATAACATAACTGCCAACCCTGGGCCGCCGAGAGGAGGCAGTGAGTTGTTCGTGAAGCATCATGGCGATGAGTAGTGCCAATCGGGCAGCCTCACTTCCAATGCATTTTTTAATTTCGCATCTGAAGTAATTCGAGTTTACAGTCCATTTTGTCTTCGTGGCAATAACACTTTTGGTACTCCGGGTGGGATTATTTAAGGTATTTTTGCGTCGTATTTAAGATTTCGCAATTTATCGCACCTCGATTTGTGGTTTCGCATCACCGTGGCTGGATGTTTAAGCACTAAAACACAATATATTATTTAATTACTGTAATTGTTCGTTTGTGTGAGTCGAATATTTGTTTTTTTTTTATTATTGTTTGACGGTGTAGTGACGTTCTCCGTGACCCGTTGAAGTGAACGGATTCTGCGATAAAAAAAAACGTTATACATGACCCGTTCATTCCCCAAATGAACGGCTTCAAAGACCTGTTTCTTTTTTCTTTTTTTTGTTTCGCGCTTATCGCTCTCTGTTATGTGAGTGCGGGACTGTGACATGGTTGGTTTGCATCACGTGAACNTTTTTTTGTTTCGCGCTTATCGCTCTCTGTTATGTGAGTGCGGGACTGTGACATGGTTGGTTTGCATCACGTGAACTCTCGATTTCGATAGTGAACATCACCTTCAGTGGATGACCACATTTGAGGAGCAGTACATTTGAGGAGCAGTACTACACTGTGATGGCATCCGCAGAAGCCCTGGAAAGCAAGCCAGAGATGCAGGCAAGGGTTGGTAACGATACAGCTAATGGACAGAAGGTAAATGTTGCTTTGCCTAAAATACCACTCCCTAAGCTTGATGGTACCCCGCAGCAATGGCCAAACTTTTCCAACTTTTTCGTAACGTTAGATTCGAATAATACAAGCTTATCTGCTGTAGAAAAGCTAGCATATCTGAATGGTGTCATTAGTAGTCATAGTCAACCCCTTATGATGATTCAGTCCTTGCCATTATCTGATGCTAACTTTTAGGTTGCCTGGGGACTGCTAGATAATTGCTGTGAGAATAAGCGGTTGATTGTGTCGGCTCATGTTAAGGCGTTGATACAAGCACCCTCAGCTGTTGACCATAATTTCTGAAAATGTGTCGGAATTGTAGGCTTTAGGGTTTCCTGTGGAACAGTGACATCTGATCCTACTTCCCATATTGTGTAAACAACTGGACCCCAAACTGCAGGTGGAAAGGTAAATGAACTTTGGTTCCGAACTTCCCAAACTGGACGAATTCATTTCTTTCTTGAGAAGCATTGTAGAGCCCAAGAGATGGTTGATTCGTCTCAACTAAAGGGTTCTGGGTCTCAGTCTTGTTCCTCTCGCTATAAGGTGCCTGCAATGCAGCTCAGTAAACCATAACCTCCCAATCCTAGCAAGCATCAGTCATATACATCAAAGTCTCTTGTAAGTTCACCACAGTCATTATGTGTCTTTAATGCTTTNATCCTAGCAAGCATCAGTCATATACATCAAAGTCTCTTGTAAGTTCACCACAGTCATTATGTGTCTTTAATGCTTTACATCCCTTGTATAAGTGTCCTAAGTTCGATCAGTTGTCATCCCAATATCGGTATGCCAATGTGAAAAAAAGAAGATATGTTTTAATTATCTCTACCAGTCTCATCAAGCAAACAATTGTCTTTCGACCTTGCCATGTCACACCTGCGGAAGTAAACATCATAATCTACAGCACTCTGAACCTAAATCTAAGGATCAAGGTTCAGGATCTGATGATGTGCCACCAACTCTAGAGAATACACCTACACTTTCAGTGGTCAATTCTGATAAAACTGTTCTTTTGTCAACTGCCCAATTAGAGGTTCTCGATTCAATGGGTAGTCCGCGTGTAGTTCGGGCGCTGTTGGGCACAGCAAGCCAAGCCAGTTTTATCACAGAAGGATGTATACAAAAATGGCATTTGAGATGCAACAAGGCACATTTTCTGATACATTAACTAACTAACACTCCGGTCAAAGTGGCAAGAGCCAATGCATCTATTATTGTTGTGCCAGTAGGCTGTGCACGACCCCAATTTGCTCTTGATGTCTTTATCTTACCATACATTACTAGTAATATGCCTAGTGTCAAGCTGTTCACTGAAGTTCGTAGTGCTGTGTGTAGCCTGAAACTAGCAGTTCCATTCTTCGACAGACCTGGTCCCATTGTCCTTCTTATTGGTGCGGATCTCCTTCCTCAATTGATGACTGGAGGGAGGATTGATGGCCCACCAATTGCTATAGGGTATGTGTTTGGGTGGGTTTTGATGNTGTGTGTAGCCTGAAACTAGCAGTTCCATTCTTCGACAGACCTGGTCCCATTGTCCTTCTTATTGGTGCGGATCTCATCCTCAATTGATGACTGGAGGGAGGATTGATGGCCCACCAATTGCTATAGGGTATGTGTTTGGGTGGGTTTTGACGGTGAAGGTGGCATCTGAACCTGTTTTTCCTCCTGCCAAGTCATTCTGTATATCTCTCCTCACTTCTGTCCCTCCTCTGGAGGATGTCATAAGAAAATTCTCGGAAGTTTAAGAGATTCCGATCACCAAGCATAAGTCGCCTGAGGAGGTCCTTTGTGAAAAAATATTTGTCCATACTCCTACTCGAAATGACGACTATTAAATCAGTGTGTGCTTGCCATTTCGCATTACTCAACCTGTAATTGTAGCCACCCGGCCCCAAGCTGTAAATCACCCAAGACATATCAAAGGGAACAGTGAATTAAAGGGTATGTACACCGAATTCATGACATTACCTTAACTCAGGGCATATGGAGTGGATTACTCCAGATCAGGTTCAATCATCCTCAGCCTACTATATCCCCATTACTGTGTGATCAAGCCCGAGGTTCCACCGCCAAGCTTCGTTTGGTGTTCGATGCCCAAGCCAAGGATTCCAAGGGAAGGTAACTCAATGAGCTCTTGCGTACAGGTCCCAAATTGCAGCGAGAGATTGTGAATGTTGTGTCGAACTTCCGATTGCATATGGTTGTGTTTAAGGCTGATATCAAGCAGATGTATTTACAAATTGTGGTTAATACTGATCATCAGGATTATCAACACATTGTATGGCAGTTTTGTGACACTGACCCATCGAGGATATTCATCTGAAAACAGTCACATATGGAGTATCGTCTACACCTTCCATAGCTATTCGCACATTGCAGCAGATGGCTAAGGATGAATCAGCCAATTTCTGTAATGTGTCCAAGGTCTTGTTTTCAGACATTATGCTGATCACACTGTCACAGGTTGTCATTCATTTGAGTCAGCACTGGCCCTTCAAAGGGAGCTAATTTCTTGTCTTGCTAAGGGTGGATTTAAGTGCCGAAAATTAATGAGCAATCACCCTTCCCTACTTGTCTGGCTTCCTGTGGATGCTGTTGAAATGCTGCAAGTCATTCAACCTGGATACAGAGAGTCAGGTTGTTGTCAAGGTGTTAGGGTTGTAGTGGAACCTGGTTTCAGGCACCTTTGACTACAAAATTTAAAGCAGCCCGAGTCATGCCACCAAGCGCACGCATCTTTGACCCTCTTGGATGGCTGAGTCCTCTCCTTATGTTTGCGAAACACCTTCTACACCTTCTGCAGATTTTGTGGTTGAGGACTATCGATTTGTATGCTACTCTCCACCTGACCTCGCAAAATGCTGGAGGCTTTTTAATGAAGGCTTCCTCACCTGTCCTCAAGATGTATCAAGTTTTCGGGAGGGTGTGTTTATGAAATCCATGGGTTCTCAGACAGTTCTGAGATTGGTTATGCAGCAGTGGTTTACTTGTGTATTTTGGACACTCATGGTAAAATCGACATTCGACATTTAGTGGGCAAGTCCAAGGTGGCACCTGTTAAAGTGAAATCATTGCCATGTTTGGAGTTGTGTGGTGCACTCTTGCTGGTATGTCTGCTTAATCCTTTCTGTGTGACATTTAAAGATGACCATTGTTTGTCCTCCATAAGTGCAAGTACTGATTCCCAAGTTGTCCTGGCATGGATTAATTCGTCCCACACCAGTTACAAACATATGTGGCCAACAGGGCAAGTGACCTCCATGACCTTACCCAACCATCCTGGTGGGAGCAAGTACACTCCGAAGACAATCCTGCAGATTGTGCTTCATGTAGTATTTTGTCAGCTCAACTGCTGAATCATAATTTGTGGTGGACATGCCCATCATCGCTACGAGACCCTTGGAAGCAATGGCCTCAGTATACATCAAGTGTAGTTGCAGCTGATGTGAACCCTGCATTGCTTGAACGTAAAGCTATGACACTGAACACACTATCCCAGCACCAGGATCTGGATAACTTGGTGACACAGTTCAGTCATCTTACTAAGCTCTTGAGAGTCACCAGTTTCCTACTATGCTTTGTACACAATGGTCGCAGTTCGCATGCCACACATCTGAGTAAGTGCCTCACACAATGAGTTGGATCAGGCCTTCAAGTTTTGGCTTCTGCGAGCTCAGCTCAAAGCATTTAGTGATGACATTGTTGCTCTTTAGAGTAATCGACTCACTGCACCTCAAATTAAGAAATTGGTACCATTTCTTGATGATTGTGGCTTAATCAGGGTGGGCGGTCGACTTTCTTAGTCTACGGTTCCTTTTGAGCGTAAACACCTTGTGTTGTTGCTTAAGTTTAACTCCCTGACTTACCTACTCATAAGCCATCATCATAAAAAGAACAATCATCCTGGGGTGTATACTCTTCGGAGCATTCTGCGAGAACAGTTCTGGATCTTGTCAGACAAAGATACCATCACCCCCAGTGTTTATGGTATTGTCTCCACTGTTTTAGACACATGCCTTCTCCTAGTCAACCTCGTATGGGAGATATTCCAGCCACGAGGGTACAACAAATCAAAACATTCGCAAGGGCAAGAGTTGATTATGCTGGCCCATTCATGGTCAAACTTGTAAGCATATCTCTGCATTTTTGTGTGCTGTGCCACTANACAAATCAAAACATTCGCAAGGGCAAGAGTTGATTATGCTGGCCCATTCATGGTCAAACTTGTAAGCATATCTCTGTATTTTTGTGTGCTGTGCCACCAAGGCAGTTCATGTTGAATTGGCTTATGATCTGTACACAGAAGTGTTCCTTGGAACATATAAACGTTTTCTTGCTAGGAGAGGTAGGTCTTCCGACATTTACTCTGACTGGGCACTAATTATGTTGGGGCTCACAAGCGTTTACTGGAACTCAGGCAGCTGGTTTCATCGTCTTCTCACAAACATATGGTAAAGGACACATTGTCCCAGCTTGGTGTCAACTGTCACTTCAACCCCCCTGCTGCTCTTCACTTCGGAGGCCTTTGGGAGGCTAGATTTAAATCCTTTAAGTTCCATCCCCACAAACTTATTGGGGAGCAGATCTTAATGTTTGAAGAATTATATACTGTGCTAGTACAGGTGGAAGCTATGTTGAATTCCAGGCGATTGTGCCATTTGAGTTGTGATCCTAACAATCTCGGTTCCCCTTACAACTGGCCATTTTATGGCACTTGAACCCTTTGTTACTCTGCCTGAATCTGGCCTCAGAGACGCCCCCTTCAAACGCCTGCACAAATGGCAGCTTGCAGAGTGACTGCAACATAATTTTTGGTATCGCTGGCACCGCGATTACCTGCATACTCTACAACAGTGGCAGAAGTGGCACGACAAAGGAACTGAGTTTGCTGCAAATAAACTCGTGCTACTCAAGGAAGAAAGACTTCTGCCCCTACTGGGGCATTTAGGGCGAGTCATAGAGCTCCACCCTGGAAATGATGGCGTTACAAGAGTGGCAACTGTGCCCACCTCCACTGGACAACTTAAGCGTCCTGTGGTGAAACTTTGCCCATTACCATCCAATTGTTGAAATGGAACATTTTAAAGTGGGCGGAATGTTAGAATCTGTAGATGTGTGAATATTTAATTTTCGTGTGTCAATGAATGTCTGTGTGTGTAGTGGACAAATTTGGTGTGTCTACTGACATTCTCCCAAGCGCTGGACATATTCGAAATTGAAATTCCCGCGCTGCCACCTCTCGTGGTTTTCGCAGTTGGCAGAACAGCAACCAGCACTGGATCACATAACTGGCAACCCTGGGCCGCCGAGAGGTGGTAGTCATTGTTCGTGAAGCATCATTGTGGTGAGTAGTGTCTATCGGGAAGCCTCACTTACAATCGAAGTTTTAATTTCACATCTGAAGCAATTCGAGTGTACAGTACATTTTGTCTTNATCGGGAAGCCTCACTTACAATCGA
Organism: Clitarchus hookeri; assembly: GCA_002778355.1. NCBI lineage: Eukaryota > Metazoa > Arthropoda > Insecta > Phasmatodea > Phasmatidae > Clitarchus > Clitarchus hookeri. Next base: position 28,762 of record NQII01011163.1, read on the forward strand.
AGTTTTAATTTCACATCTGAAGCAATTCGAGTGTACAGTACATTTTGTCTACGTAGAAATAACACCCTCGATTTGAACTGTAACCTCTACACAAAAATCCTACTCCGTTTGAGACCAATGTCGTTGAGGTTGGAAATAACGGATCGAATCTTTAGCGGTGACTACATGCTCAATCTTGGATTACCAATGGATTAGGCATGCCGGAATCCTACTCAAGTGATTCGGTTTCAATTCCCTGAGGCTCTTAGCCTATTTTGTCGTTAAAGAGTCCACCTTCTCGGCACTTTAACTGTGTTACAGAGTGTCTGAAACGCACTTTCCCCCCTCGAAACTATAAAATTTACGTCCAATGTGCTGATCTAAAAAAAGAAAACACACTTCAGACGAGGCCTGTTGAGTGCTTTGAAGACTACCATCGTATTAGAAACAGCAGTTCAAAGCTCTCTAACATAGCTACAAACAGCTTTTTCATAGCACTGTATCTGAAAATATGTGCTTAAGATACATACAATAATACTCATGGGCCCTGTATTGAACCTTGCTACAGACTTTCCACCAATAAAATGAAAGAATCACGCTTGAAATGTCACAGGTATACGCTTCTCGTCGAGAACACTGTACACCAGAGCCGAGCCTAGCGTTTAGTGGCGATGGCGCACTTGATGAGCATGGCAGTATAGCCCTTATCGCACCCGCGTTTCTCGCCCTCAGACGTGGGAAATAGCTCCACGTCGACAGGCTCCTTAAGAGTCATATTTACATCTGCAGGCGTAAGTATGCAACCTGTATTAACCCCATGTAATCTAAGGTTAATCTATTTTTGAGGTTTTTGGCGAAACCATATACGTCACCGCCTGCAATGCGGTATCAAATTAAAGGTATTTATACCATCATTGTGCATATAACCAGTATATTGTAATATCCTAAGTGAGATTTAAATAAAAGCAAGATTATTGATAAAAAAAATGACTACAAATGAACTGGACACTTTGTAGCTTAAATACCGGACCAAAATAGTATTTGGCTTTTCTATGCCGCATCTTCAATGTTTTCTGCGTCGAAATGTGTTATGATATTGTATCTGATGTGTACGGCACTTCTGATAAATACAAAAAACTAAACTATTTTGTGATAACAAAATCGTGCAAGGAGATAGAACACTTTTATCCTGGGCTCAAAGGCCATCTCTGCTCATTGTTAAAAGGACGCGCAGTAGGGGGTGACCAGAGAACTCACAGGCAAGAGATTTTACCAGAGGGCTCGGGAAATCCGCAGTCTTCCTGCACTGCCTCTCGTTGAAAGAAGAACACTGTAAGAAATCGAACACCACAATACGACCGAGCTGCAATCGCTGGCTAAAAAAATTTGTAAATGGATGTGAAAATAGTTGATACAACTAAATTAATTTTAATTAATATTTTTCCCGTATAGTATATGGGCACTGCAATCAGCAAAAATTAAACTTAAATCGNCTAAATTAATTTTAATTAATATTTTTCCCGTATAGTATATGGGCACTGCAATCAGCAAAAATTAAACTTAAATCGTGTGTCATGTTTTATGTAATCCTAATATTGGTAAATTAATATTGTGAAACTTTGTAAAATGTTGTGAGCCAGTACC
>NQII01011164.1:0-29802 GCA_002778355.1 Clitarchus hookeri
TAAACAGTGACTTTTCTGGGAAAGATGTTTGTACTGAGATTAAAATGTTTTGATTCTGAACATTAGAGTAATATATACGCAGCAGTAGATACGTACGCGGCATGCGCTGTTTACATTCTGTTTACCCAAGTGACATTTTCAATTTATTACTAGATACCACATACAAACGTATAATCACCTAGGTGACCAATTACTGGTTTGTACGGCGATGATACTGCACTCTTGCTACCATTAAAAGAAACATGTTGAAAATTGTACCAGTTATGTTGAATGTGCCTTCGTGTAACTCTTAATTGGAACTCGTTTTCGAAATTGGTTATTCGTTGTTTCATTCTCCTGTGCCCAACTCGCACGCTTTCCGAAATAAGCGTCTGCCAGCGATAATATTTTCACTCATCGGAAGTGCCGATGAGAACTCTGCTCTTATGTTCTTAAATGCGTTGTTCTTTTAATACGTTTTTCGTACCAGTCCCTGAACGGCCATACTGTCGATACAACTTAAACATTTTTTTTTTTTGCGGATTACGACTGTTTAGCACAGAACTGGAACAAGTAGTGTATCTAAGCCACAAAATGGTCCAGCAGAAACTTAGGACACGGCCGAATCACATGTAACGGCAACGATGCCACGAGAGTAGATACAGAAGTAAAATGGCGGAGTTCTCTGTACAAGCAGCTGTTTCGCCTCTGTATTCTCAAGTACTCTGTGACGAATCTTCACGAGCCCAGGGTGAGCAAACATTTCCGAGGATCGAAAATATTAACGCAACCTAGACGCTCGTTTCACAACCCACATGCGAAAGCCGGACGTTCCCGAGGTGTATTTCAGTCGACTACGCACACTTTTCTCCATTACGTGCACTTCCAGAGAGAAACACGATGACGTAACGTACTATGACTGGCCCTATTTCAAATGCTTACGTACGCAAACGCTTGGAAAAATGTACGTATTTGAGCATACTCTCTGCACGTGATAGAATTGCCTTGCAATGTTGATATTACATAAATTGTTTATTTTATGTAAAATGACCGTCTGAATAAAGTATGACAAAGTGAAAAAAATACTTTTTAAAAACGGATAGAAGGAGATAGAGGAATGTAGAGTTCATTTCTTTATATATAAATTGGAACGGAATGGAGAAGTTTGGGCGGCTTTTAACAACGAGGGTGAAGCGAGGTTAGTGTGGAGCAGCGCAGTAATGCAAGGGCGCGGGAAATGGGAGATCTCCGAGAAAACCCGCCGGCCAGCGGCATCGTGTGGCACGATTCCCGCGTGCGAAAATCCAGGCGTGACCCCGCTGGGAATCAAATCATGGTCGCGTTGCAGGGAGGTGATCGCTGTAGCCATTGCCCCACGACGTTCCCTTCAAAATCGACGTAATTAGTACGCCACGCTACAGCTGGAAATAATTCATGTCACTAGAGTGGAATGCAGAAAATGTCGGAATTCGTTATGTAGCTCGCCGTATTTCGATGTTAACTTTTGTGACAATATTTAAAGTCAAAATAGCTAGAAGGTGGATGTAAACCAAGAGTAAGATTCCAAAGAAATCGCATGCCAACCGTGGGCTCAAGAAACACGTTAACGGAAATCATACTCTGTGTTAAAATAACTTTTTGAAATTTATGGTAATTAAGATTTTAAGTTAATATTCACATATTTAGACTATGTGAAAAAAAGAACACGAATGTTATTTTGCAAATGATAATGTATTTTTATCACATTGTCATTGATATGTTACGAAAACATACACATCCTCAAAATATAGAAAAAAAATTTTGCCTCTTGAATGATTTAATATCTTGTGGCTCAACCACTTGGCAATGACATTTGTGCTCATAAATTGTGAGGCATGCCAGGGTTTGAACGAGAGTAATCNTTGTGGCTCAACCACTTGGCAATGACATTTGTGCTCATAAATTGTGAGGCATGCCAGGGTTTGAACGAGAGTAATCCGTGGACTTGCATGGCCTCCGAAGACGTTAACGTAAAATGAAACACACAGCGTGGACCAGGTTTGTCCATTTATTTTCTGTTACACACTTCACGGGGAAATTATCATCCGCTTTTATAAAGTTTTGATTACTCTATAATTTATAGGAGTGTTAATAATTTTTTACTACTATTAAGTTTTCATTTGTTTAGTTTGAAGATCAGCAAAATTAACATCTCATGGTTTGAAGTCATAATGAAAATGGTATAAAAAGCTAGCATAGATAATATTAATTGGTTTAAGCTAAGTTGTAACTATGACAAGATGACTAATAATACACTAAATCAAGCTGTGGAATTTTTACATTCGGTTAGACTGTTTGATGTCGGTAGATGACCGTGTGTGGATGGCTTGACAACGTTGGAAATTGTGAGCGGAATAAAAATTATAGCTGAATAATAGCAGGGTACGCAGCCTCGTGTAACGGGACTTGGTGGCCAGCTGATGGTACTAGGATCAGCGCACGGTAATAACAAAGCGGGACCAATCCGGGGCGAGCACAGGCCCAACGATACAGCAACTGAAGGTGGACCAGCCAATTAGCGCCGGCTGTGGGCACACTACAAAGATACCGCAACCACATACAGTAACTATTCAAGCTTGCGAGCAGCCAACGCAGTCTATACAGAATGTTTGCAAACTCAGTGCTCAAACTCCAGACATAGTTTATTTTGACGAATAGTAACACAAAAGCCCTACACACGTGTACCCAGAAAAGTATTTTCAAATTGTCTTCAAGTTTGCAGGCGTACAACGCCTAGAGAACGAAGTTGTGAGATAACGTGTGTTTTACACGTTGCAAGGACGTAGGCACGCGACGCTAACATATTACATACGCAGCATAGCACGCCTAATTCCTATGCAACTTGTACTACACGTATGATCATACCNGCGACGCTAACATATTACATACGCAGCATAGCACGCCTAATTCCTATGCAACTTGTACTACACGTATGATCATACCGCTTTATTCTCGAGGTGTTGCACACCACAACTTTGAACACACTTGAATTATATAAATATATTTTTCCGGATGTAAGTGAATAAGGATTTTGTATTGAAATTGGTGCAAATAAACTATGTGTGGTGTTCAGGCANATATTTTTCCGGATGTAAGTGAATAAGGATTTTGTATTGAAATTGGTGCAAATAAACTATGTGTGGTGTTCAGGCACTGAATTTCCGAACATTTTGTATACCAGTGCAGAGTTTCCTCATTTGGCTCCAGGAAGTCTGCTAAATTAAATTTGATTAGTCCTCGTCACGTCCCCGGAGTATAGTGGTCAGACTACTCGCCTCACACTAAGGCGAACCGGATTTAATTCCCGGCGGGGTCACGTGCGGATAATGTGGCGGACGTTGCCGTTGGCCGGTGGGTTTTCCCGGGACCCTCCCTTTTCCCCTTTCTTGCTGCTGATTCATCGTCACCTCATTTCACTCTTATCGACGCAAAATGCCTCGCTTCCAAGCGCCGGCCAAACCTCATCACTCGACTAGTGTAAAGTCGCTACATGCTAGTTTCAAATTTCCACTCAACTGTGCACTGTAACTTCTGCAGTTGGTGCTATGACTTAGAAAACGACAAATAAAACTGCAACATGGATTCTTTTCCATTAGTCCGACCCATCCTTTATTTCAAAATGTTTTGGGCCTTTCTCCTATTTTTCTGCAGAATGACAAACCGATATTACAAATCCGGTTTTCTTCTTTTGGCATTTACCAGCCGTATAATATGTAAGCATTTTCCATGACTCTCTTTCATATTAGTACGCGGTAACGCGAGGTACCTTANTTTACCAGCCGTATAATATGTAAGCATTTTCCATGACTCTCTTTCATATTAGTACGCGGTAACGCGAGGTACCTTAATATTCTCATTTGTATTCAGAACTATTAAATATTGGAGAGAGAGGGTAATGGTTCAAAATTTGGATACGGCCTCGAATATGTATTTCAGATTGAAACTTAATTACGTTTGCTCGTTAGCTGTTTTATTTAATTGTCCGTTCAGTGTTACAATAGTAGTAAATGAATACTGTGATGAAGTCTCAGTTCCGGTAGAAAGCAAGCTGTAATTTATTTATGTATTATTCCTCCTCTCGCCCCCACTTATAGGAAAACAATGTTCACTGTTAGAGATGAGAAAACCACCAACAGGTGTGAATGAAATGAAATGTTTAGTTCCTTTGAAAAAATACTCGAAAATGTGGACTACAGACCTTATAAATCAATACCCCGAGGGGAGAATGAAGTGAAAACAAGTTAACGTGTTCCCATTTCAGTGCGCATGAAAAGATGCTCCACTGAAAACGATACGTTAGATTTACGCATGTTTTGCGCGCGGTCACACGAGTGTTCTGACCATTTATGACGCTCCATAATCGGTCATCATCAAATACTAAGTGTTCTTGTTCATGTTCACGGATCCGCACACGATTTTACAGAGCATGAAGCGCATGCTCGTAAGTATCATAACGACCCCATATTGTTGCCCACTCTCATGCTCTAGATCACAAGACAAATATTTATAGCTCTTTGGAAACCATGCAAGTAGGCAGGTAGATAGGTATAGTCTATTTGCGGTTTCTTGCCATTTTTTGAATCAAACCTTTGAATAATTAACCTATGTATGACGTACTCGATCGTTTCCTGAGTATGTATCACAAGCGTTTTATACTTTTGCTAACATAAAAGACATTATTATTTTTGGTTAAATTAAACTTTTACTTTATTCTATCTATAAATTATAAAATTTAATTTACAATTAATATGAATAAAAACAGGGAGAAAATAGTTGTGTTGGTAATGCNGTAAGTATCATAACGACCCCATATTGTTGCCCACTCTCATGCTCTAGATCACAAGACAAATATTTATAGCTCTTTGCAGGTAGATAGGTATAGTCTATTTGCGGTTTCTTGCCCTTTTTTGAATCAAACCTTTGAATAATTAACCTATATATGACGTACTCGATCGTTTCCTGAGTATGTATCACAAGCGTTTTATACTTTTGCTAACATAAAATTCATTATTTTTGGTTAAATTAAACTTTTACTTTATGCTATCTATAAATTATAAAATTTAATTTACAATTAATATGAATAAAAACAGGGAGAAAATAGTTGTGTTGGTAATGCNCTATCTATAAATTATAAAATTTAATTTACAATTAATATGAATAAAAACAGGGAGAAAATAGTTGTGTTGGTAATGCCCAGTAAGAAATAGTTCTTATGGAAAATATTATTACCCTGAGTGCGCACGAATGCGGTGCGCTGGCCCTTTCGTGTAGTTTTCGAGACTCGGTTAAGCATTGATTTCATGAGGCGGAGGAATATTTTGGAAGTATAACTTTAGCAGGGCTTCAGAAAAGTTCAAAGTAACCGTGAATGGACTATAGTCAAAGTATTTATATCAGTAGAAAATTACTGCCTTCCAAGTCTTATGGCTAAAACGCTTGAGAAATATGTATATACTTATGAGACAAGTTATTTTATAATACTTCACATTTCAAGTTTTTTATTTTGCGACAACTTTGCAGAATCATACCGAAATCGTACGTACTGTATATGATAAAACACTTTATAAAGGCAAAAGATGCTTCCAAGTTTAAAACATCAGTACATTCAGAGGCAGTTCAGACGCACTAACTTTAATGAGCTATAATTTAGACAGTGAAATGTGGTGCACCAGAAACAATACATTATTCGGGATATTGACGAAGTCCTAGATGAACTGCTTCTGTACTGGCTGAAATTTATTTCTTTTTGCATCACAGCGGGGTAAANGATATTGACGAAGTCCTAGATGAACTGCTTCTGTACTGGCTGAAATTTATTTCTTTTTGCATCACAGCGGGGTAAAACTCGCAAATAAAATTTAAGAGGTGTGTTTTTATTATTTGTTTTGTTAATACCGCGTGCTATTTCTTGTTAATATATTCCGCCTCCCTCCGGTATCTTCGAAAATATATCTAAAATTTGAATAGTAAAAATGTCTCTAAATCGGTGAACTGACTTCCAAATAGCAAGAACAGCTCCGCAAAAATTACAAATTATTATTATTACTACTACTGGTTACTACTACTACTATAGAATTGGTAGACAAAGTGAATCAGCTGCTCTTTTCTTTCATCTCCGTTATCCCTCCATACTCTTGTTCACCCCAAGAACTAGGTGTTTCTTAGCCATTAGTAGAGACTCGGGAATTTCGCAAGTTTATTTGCAGTGAAGCTAGAATTCACGATTCTCTGTATACTCCAGTCACAAGCATTTTTTCATCGGTCGCTAACTTATGGATTTTTTTCTTTGAACCAGTTTGCATTTGTTTCTCTCATTCTATTTCTAAATGTTTTTTTTGGCAGGACCTTTCTCAAACCGTATGGCCAAGTGACGCAAGCAACAAGAAAATAGAAGCGTTTGTTGCCTATGCTGTCACTAAATAAACTCACGAAAATTTCTGAGGTTATAGCAGTTAGTGGTGCTGGTGTCTTGGAAGTGTCTACAGCAGGCGAAAAAAAAACATTGTCTACGCATGCGGACAGGGGACACGCAGGAAGTCAAGGACGGAGATATACTCAGACGTACAGCAACATCCACAAGAAAATTTGGACTTCACGACTCTCATTCTGCTTTGGAATTGATTACCAACTACGCGCAGCTNCAGCAACATCCACAAGAAAATTTGGACTTCACGACTCTCATTCTGCTTTGGAATTGATTACCAACTACGCGCAGCTGCGCTATTTGTTTGACAGTACTTGTGAGTTATAGGTGACACGAATTCTTGACAATTAAAATAGTAAAAATGATATTGGTTTCCCGTAAGCATGTAAGCTAACCAGAACATTAGTACAACATGGAAGGAATAACAAAGATTCCTATCGACCTTTTTAGTAGCAATGTCTTATATGTATAACGTTGTACAGGAAATGGATTTTATGATCTATACTGTACACAGAAGAAACAGCTACCAATGAAGGAAGTCCCTCACGAGGTGGGTGACAATTGGTTGTTGAGACTGTGTTCCGTAGTTTTATCAACAACTGCTGCAAATAACATGAGCACGAACACATGTATTACTGATCCCGATGTGTGATAGAACATTATACTGATGCGTATACAGTACAAAAAAAAATATATATATATATATATATTCGTTGCAATGCTTGAAATTGTGCAAATAATTGAATGTGAGGGCGGTGGAGTTGGGGATTTCTCACGCGTTTTTTTTTTGGAAAGGGAATAAGAGAAATCATTCCTAGTCCATCCAGCCAGGATTGAATCCATAGTCTCCCAAATACTAGAACCCGCCGTACTTGACTGAACATGATGTGATATCACCAAACTACAACGGCGAAACGTTGGCCACCTGCTACTACGTATCGGACTAAGTATTGATTTCCAACATCCGGCGGGGCCGCGGTGGCTGAGCGGTTAGCCTGCTCGCCTCCCCCCAAGGCGAACCAGGTTCAATCCCCGGTCGGGTCACTCCCGGATTTTCGCGTGTGGGAATCGTTCCGGACGATGCCGCTGGTCGGCGGGTTTTCTCGGGGATCTCCCGTTTCCCCCGCCACTTCATTCCGGTTCTGCTCCATACTCACCTCAATCACAGNGGCGGGTTTTCTCGGGGATCTCCCGTTTCCCCCGCCACTTCATTCCGGTTCTGCTCCATACTCACCTCAATCACAGTCATCGGCTCTCAAGACCTCGCTGTTAGAGCCGCCCAAATCTATTCACTCACTCACCTGCATCCGGCCAAATACTTTGTCGACATATATCAACGCTTTTTGCAACATGATATGTGAAATACTTTAAATGCATCAGAACAAACTTCACAGCAGTTTGTAATGTGAAACTATAAAGGTACTGTTTACTTTTGCGTAAACATGGGGATGTAAAATTACTTTAGTGTGTGTTTNTTGTAATGTGAAACTATAAAGGTACTGTTTACTTTTGCGTAAACATGGGGATGTAAAATTACTTTAGTGTGTGTTTCATATATCTCAGTGTTGTAAATATACAAAAACATTTCCCGTGAATAAGTTTCCAAGGAGTTGTTTGTAAAACGTACAAAATTATTGTACTGTGTGTGAAATACTTTGCCATCGGCGGCGCGATCTCTCCCGGCGCGGGCCCCTGTAGCGGTCTGACGAGAATGCCCGGATTCTCGGCACAGCTAAAGCCACGCACTGCGGCGNGGGCGCGGTCCGTGAGATGGCGGATAAGGTGGCCGCCGGTCTGAGACATGAACTGCGTTACAGCATTTTTTAAATACCTGCTTTTAAGGGTTCCGCCTGCTGCACCTGTTTTGCTGCTCGAACGCATAGGCTCTAAGGGCGTGCAGTCTTCCTGCCAGCGTCCCGCCTGAATGTGACTTTTAAATAATGGATCTATATATTTATAGCACGCTAATAAATACAATAGTATGTTGCGTGTGTAAAGACAACTCATATAAAATTTAGCAGCTAAACATTATTTTGAAAACACCCGCGTTTTAGCATGTTCACGTCCAAAAAATAATCCTTGAAGTGGAAATGAGAACTTGTAACTTTTTTTTGGACACGGAAGGTTTTTTTTAATGCTTTTCGTGTTTAGACACATCTGCAAAATATCCAACTGTTTTTTAATCATTTATTACCACCAAACATCTGCAACGCACTTCATGCGCCACGTTAATTGGTTTCGAGAGTACATCGATATTGTTACAGTTATACACATATAATTTATTTCTTGTGTATCACCTATAAAAGTCTAGCTGTTGACTGAAATCGTAAAAAAATTTCCCATGTCATCAGTTTTGTATTTCGAAAGCATATTTCAGAATAGGCCTACTCGTGAGACCAACCATTCTTCAAGACATTTGGTTTATTAGAGACGTTATTTTAGTGTTCTTCAGCATAGCCAAAAATGCCTTTTTCAGACTACCGTATTAAAAATAGTATTAACTGGACGTACACGGTCCCTACTTATTTATGTAACTGCGCTGACTACACTGAAAAAAGATTTTTTAGTGGCTACAAAAACTGTTTGGTTGATGCTTTCCAAGGCGAAATTTTGTTATTGGTAAAAAACAGATTGTGGCGCCCAATAACACGTAGATTGACTAGTACTAAAGCTATTTAGTGCTCACTAACATATTTGTTTATTGATAAAACGTTCATTGGCTGTCACGAGATATTAAGTTGGCAGCAACAGAATTCATGTTGTCCACAGTAACATTTTGCTGCGACTGCAAAAACTACATCCGTTATATTCTGCGCATGAGTTATGGCATATTCCAAGTGGCCGCCTTCTGTCTGGCCACGACGCCATATTTGTCTGTGTTCGGTTCTTTACATCAGGTTACGAACTAATTCATGAAGGATGTTCTTAAGTATTTATGAACGGATTATATCATTCCTTTATTCGAAGTAAGTAAATGTTACATTTAAATGATTCCAAAATATGATCTTTCCATGGGGTGAAGTGAGCAAGCCTTGTCGTGTGTGCCGCTTATTAGATTTCATTTATATACATTCTGAAGACAATGCTTTAACTTCCAGCAAGGTAGAGTAATGGCAGCACGCTGAGTTCGCAACTAAGAGGTCGAAAGTTCGAATCCCACTCATGATGACTTTGAATGTAGAGTTTGATTGTTGTTAGGCCATATCTCTCTAAAAAAAAGCCCACAACCTGCAAAACACCTTTGTGAACTTCACTAACCAGTACTGCTGCTGTCATCGTAACATTTTCGTTGCGACTAACGAACACATTATTGCCTACAAACACACTGAATTTATTGGTGAACACAAACGTAATTTTGTAGTTTCCACTAAATACTGGAATAACAAAAATAAATTTGCTGTCACCACAAAATCTTTTGTCATGTCAAAATAATTTTTTGGTCGCCAACAATTTATTTTGGTCACCACAAAACTGTTTTTTTCAGTGTATTCTACATACTTTATGCTCACTAGTACATAACTCTGCTCTTGAATAGGCATTGGGAATTTGGAGAAAAGTCCGTTATAGGCAATTCGCGGAAAATTGAGTACTTTTTAAGGCCCTTCCAGCAAGCGTAAGAGAATAACGCTAACTTTGCAGGTCACCTTGCCGACGATAATCATGTAGCACTTTAAGAGTAAAATTTCAGGCTGGACCAAACTCTGATTGGAGTCAACACGCGGTGAACACGGAGTGAACTCGTGCCGAAAGTACGCATCTAAAGTTACAAACGTAGACCAAAATAATAATAATAATAATGTGGATTGAAAGTGGATTGAAAATTGCGTAGAAGTAGAACAGTTTATCGGCGAATGACNAATAATAATAATAATAATGTGGATTGAAAGTGGATTGAAAATTGCGTAGAAGTAGAACAGTTTATCGGCGAATGACTGAACTAGAAAACAAATAACTTACGAAAACCTGAAAGTAAATAGAAAATGAGAGTTTTGGGGCAGAGGTTTGGAGGTTGGGACAGTAGGACGGACATGGCACCTGGCAGTGGACCAGATGTAACCTTGATTTTTGACCTTGGAAAACACTCAACATTTTTAGAATTTCCCTTAAAATTATCCTTTAAACCTGCAAAATTTCCTGTAAAAAAATTTCCTTACCCAAATGTTTATGAGTTACTCAGTCTAAAAATAGCAGAACCTGGTTTCAAGAATGTGCCAGTTCATGATCTGTCATTTTGCCTTGGTGGACATGGGTGTGGGTCTTAAAACGGTAGGATGGGCGCCATCTTGACAGACCTTGAACTTTGACAATGCCTTGAAAAACACTCTAAATTCCTAGAATTTACTTCAAAATTTCCCTCAAAATCTGCAAAATTTCCTGGAAAAAGTTTGTTTGCCCAAATTTTTACGAGTCACTCAGTCTAAAAATAGCATGACCTTGTTTCAAGAATGTTCTAGTTCATGTGCTGTAATTGTGCTATCATGCTCTGCCATTCCACCCTAGAATGTTCTGGTTTATTACCCTGTCATACTTTATNATGTGCTGTAATTGTGCTATCATGCTCTGCCATTCCACCCTAGAATGTTCTGGTTTATTACCCTGTCATACTTTATGCTCTGTCATTTCACCTTTCATGCTCTATCATTCTACTTCATGCTCTGTCATTTCATGCCACCATCTTGTTTCTAGAATTTTCCAGTTCATGCTCTGTCATTCCATGCTACCACCTTGTTTCAAGAATGCTCCAGTTCATGCTCTGTAATTCCACCTTGACATCTTGTTTCTAGATGTGACGTGGGTGCCAGCATAGATTTAAATGATGCATACATAAAATATATATGGGAATTATTATTTTATAAAATATAATAGGCATGGGTATGTCTATAAGAGATGTATGTGTTCGTTATGGTCTATGGTAAATGTGTCATTGGAATGTGATGTTGCGACAGAAATGGAAGTGTACTAATGGTATTGAGCTGTGTGTACGCAAGTACTTGCTCAGACTTCCTGATCTGTGGTAAATGTGACATACTGCCATCATTGGAATGTGCTGTTGTCATGACTGAAATAGAGAATGCAAGCGGTACTGCCTACCACAGCATGTAGGCAAACACACGCTTTTAATGTATGCATGGANGACTGAAATAGAGAATGCAAGCGGTACTGCCTACCACAGCATGTAGGCAAACACACGCTTTTAATGTATGCATGGAAAGCACTTATCATTTGTTATGCTACAGAGAGGAAAAAAACTTTTTATTTGGTTGTTATTTATGCCTATAGGTATAAAGAAAATGATTATAGTAACTACGTAAAATTAAATATTACTTAGCATGGTTATGCATACGAAACATCTCATTGATGATGTGATCCATTTTATGAGTGAACCATCCCTACCGACATGAGTTGTCATCTCACACTTATTATATATTTCACTATCTCGCGAATACCCATGTCTATCATGTTTCTAACTTATATTAATAAAAAATTCAGAGTCCAGTTTATAATTATAAAAAAATGAAAAGTTTTTTTAGTGCATTGTCAACATGCCTGCTGCAGGAATTAACATAATGAACACATGCCTCTTGTATAGACATACCATGCCTATAACATTTTCGATAATAATAATTTTCTTATATATTTTATGTATACATCATTTAAATCTACGCTGGCAACCATGTTACATAGAAACAATATGTCATGGTGGAATGACAGAGCACGAACTGGAGCATTTATGAAACAAGGTGGTAGCATGGAATGATAGAGNACAATATGTCATGGTGGAATGACAGAGCACGAACTGGAGCATTTATGAAACAAGGTGGTAGCATGGAATGATAGAGCATGAAGTGGAAAATTCTAGAAACAATATGGTGGCATGGAATGACAGAGCATGAAGTATCATGACAGCGCAATGAANCATGAAGTGGAAAATTCTAGAAACAATATGGTGGCATGGAATGACAGAGCATGAAGTATCATGACAGCGCAATGAACTAGAACATTCTAGAGTGGAATGACAGGGCATTGAACTACAACATTCTAGGGTGGAATGCCAAAGCATGATATACAGAATGGCAGAGCATGAAGTATCACGACAGGGCAATGAACTAGAACATTCTAGGGTGGGATGACAGAGCATTGAGTAGAATGATAGAACATGAAAGGTGGAATGACAGAGCATGAAGTATCATGAAAGGGCAATGAACTAGAAAATTCTAGGGTGGAATGACAGCATGATAGGCACAATGACAGAGCATGAACTGGAATATTCTTTAAACAAGGTTATGCTATTTTTAGACAGTGACTCGTAAAAATTTGAGCAAGGAAACCTTTTGCAGGAAATCTTGCAGATTTGGAGGGAAATTCGGGAAATTTTAAGCGATATTCTAAAAATATCGAGTGTTTTCCAGGTTTAAAGATCAAGGTCACATCTGGTCCACTGCCAGATACCATGTCCTTCCTACCATTCCCAACACCCAACCCCTTGCCTCAGAAATATAATTTTCTATCTACTGCTGAATATTGTTATGGTTTTGGTGATCATTTATGCAAATATTCACCTCTCTCTCTGACAACACGTATTTTTGCTCCTTTTTCATGTTGCATATTTTCAATCAACTTAATCACTAAATCACATACAAAGATGTTACGAAAGCTTCTTCCAAATTGCTTTTTATATGTTTTGCTTTCATCCCTTATTCATTCCTAACAGCAATGTTTAGAGTAAACTTTCGATCCGCATTCTTCAGACTGGTCTGTGTTATTTAACTCCAGTCCTATTTCAGTCCAGTCCGGGTGTGTTTAAGGTAAAGTTTCAATCGGGATTTTTCAGTCCACTCCGAGTCCAATCCAGAATTGAAATGTTACTCTAAAGGTATTAATGGAGGTGTCTCCCTTGTAGCGTGCCCGTGTACGATACGCGGGCAGTAACGTGCCCGTGCACGATACGCGGACACGTCGACTACGATGGCCTCAAGGACGCTATTCTTTATGGTCGCCTTCAGGAGGCGCAGGCTTGGGTTTCCAATACGAAAGCATCTGCGTTTAATTGAAAAATTATTTTTATATTATTTATAATACAGATCTACTTTAATTAAATTTTTTATCAAACAATTGTAGACTCTCGTGGTTGGCTTTGTGGTTTATACTCAGAACTCTGAAGGGATCTGCGGTTCGATTGCAGGCTCCCGGTGAACGGGGAATTTTTGGTCAGGGGTTCTCTTCTCATGTGAAGAGTGTGGCGTACACTGCGACTGCGTAGTAGTTATCTCGGGGCTCTCCCGTTTCCTCATTCTTCTTCATTCCGCCGTTGCTCCACCTCCTTCTAGCCGATAATCCCACCCATTCTTCTGACTTGCCGGGAACGACAGGCATGTCCGTTCCTTTGTCAGTTCCGCCAGCCTCACTTGACGGCAGCCTCCTTTCATCCATGACGACCCTGCCCGCCGGGAACACTTTGCGATTCATATTTACATCAAAAAAATGCAGATACAGTTAAGTTACGCATACATCAATTTACAGTGGTTTAACCTTTTCTGACACCCATTTGTTTATGCTTTCCAGTGTCGCAAGTAAAAAAAAAAAATNTCAATTTACAGTGGTTTAACCTTTTCTGACACCCATTTGTTTATGCTTTCCAGTGTCGCAAGTAAAAAAAAAAAATTATACTTGATACTTGAGTTGATGCAGCACTTGTTTCGTGGTCACACCAATGACGTAGGCTTTGNAAAAAAAAAAAATTATACTTGATACTTGAGTTGATGCAGCACTTGTTTCGTGGTCACACCAATGACGTAGGCTTTGTACCTGGCTAATGCAATATGAAACTACGGCCACCTGTTTTTCTCGAAAAGATTTACGCGGAGGTTAGACTTCAATACCCTATGTGCACACTTGCAGTTTTCATCTGGCTATTGCGTGAAGTGAATCTGTTACATGAGTGAGCCAGTAAGAATTAAATTTCTCCAATTACTGACCGTCCGTGATTCGCGCGGGCAGACAGATAAGCCGCGTAACAATTCAAATGATCCAATCACGAAAGTGGTTCTGAACTAAAAGTGTTATGGAACATACCTTGTCCTGGNCCGCGTAACAATTCAAATGATCCAATCACGAAAGTGGTTCTGAACTAAAAGTGTTATGGAACATACCTTGTCCTGGAATCTTTTCAGGAAAAACAGGTGCCTCTAACCTACAGCAATAGCACAGTTAACGAATAAGTTATCCGAAGGTAAGACGGCTGGGCACTGAGCCTTGTCTTGTACAGCACTGCCAAATAATGACCCTCCTCCGCAACATACGCACCGTTGTGTACATTGGGTCGAACGGGTTAACACTTTAAGTTCGGCAAAGATATGCTGACAATTTAGAGGACATTTAGAGGATATTTATGGTTTGCACTGTACACAAGGTACCAGTGGCCGATGTTTTGAACGCCTCCCGAGTGGGCAATCTGATTTGTTGCAGTGTCTGCACGTATCGTTTGTAAAATGTCTGTGGATATAACCCCAAGCACGCAATACATAGTTTATTGGTTACGAGAAGCACGCTCGACACCAGTACAGATCAATCAACATTTTAAACGATTGTTGTACTAGAGCTCGTAAATTAATTCGGGACTGAACTGTTGGTTTCAAGTGTTGAAATTAAGTAATATTCTAGTTAATGATGTACTTATCCTAATTCAACGCTTGCTTTATTCTCGCAACCAGTGAAATATGGGCTCGGTGTTTAAAAGAGTAATTGGGAAAACCACTCACAAAGTAGAACTGTAGAAATGTTTACAAAACACTGACTGNCCGCGTAACAATTCAAATGATCCAATCACGAAAGTGGTTCTGAACTAAAAGTGTTATGGAACATACCTTGTCCTGAAATCTTTTCAGGAAAAACAGGTGCCTCTAGTAATAACCTACAGCAATAGCACAGTTAACGAATAAGTTATCCGAAGGTAAGACGGCTGGGCACTGAGCCTTGTCTTGTACAGCACTGCCAAATAATGACCCTCCTCCGCAACATACGCACCGTTGTGTACATTGGGTCGAACGGGTTAACACTTTAAGTTCGGTAAAGATATACTGACACTTTAGAGGACATTTAGAGGATATTTATGGTTCCCACTGTACACAAGGTACCAGTGGCCGATGTTTTGAACGCCTCCCGAGTCGGCAATCTGATTAGTTGCAGTGTCTGCACGTATCGTTTGTAAAATGTCTGTGGATATAACCCCAAGCACGCAATACATAGTTTATTGGTTACGAGAAGCACGCTCGACACCAGTACAGATCAATCAAAATTTTAAACGATTGTTGTACTAGAGCTCGTAAATTAATTCGGGACTGAACTGTTGGTTTCAAGTGTTGAAATTAAGTAATATTCTAGTTAATGCTGTACTTATCCTAATTCAACGCTTGCTTTATTCTCGCAACCAGTGAAATATGAGCTCGGTGTTTAAAAGAGTAATTGGGAAAACCACTCACAAAGTAGAACTGTAGAAATGTTTACAAAACACTGACTGNGCTCGGTGTTTAAAAGAGTAATTGGGAAAACCACTCACAAAGTAGAACTGTAGAAATGTTTACAAAACACTGACTGCATTGGGCAATAATTTTATAGTCCATTCACAGTTGCTTTCAACTTTTGTGAAGCCCTGCTATAGTTTTTCATCCATGATGTTCCTCCACCTCGTGCAACAAAGTTTAACCGAGTCTAGAAAATTACACCAAACAGACAACGCACCGCATTCGTGCTCACTCAGTTTAATTATATTTTGCATGAGAACCATTTCTTACTAGGCATTACCAACACACTTATTTTCTCCCTGTTGTTATCCGTATTAATTATAAATAAAATATAGTTTACAAATAAAATAAGTAAAAGTTAAATTTAACCCAACATGTTATTACTATTTTATGTTAACACAAGTACAAAACGCTTGTGATACACGCCATTTTCGGGAAAGAAACAAACACGTCATACATGGGGTGATTTTTCGAATGTTTAATTCAAAAAGTGTGAAGATACCGCGAACAGATTATAGCTGTTTACAACTCTTGTCATTCATTTCCTTACTCTGCAACATGTCAATTGTAGCGGACACACGGACAGAACGGGTTAAACTCAGGTGACGTAATATTACCCCAGCAGTACTCTAAGTGTTAAAAATACTAGGAAATGCTAAATGAGGCTCAGTGAAGTGTTCTAAGGTATAGGTTATTCACGATAAATGGAGAACTTTTGAAAGCCTTATCATCTGGAATAGTAGTCATTAAATATATTTTATTTTAGCTTTAGACGTTAACTTTAGAGTGAGGTGGAGTATACACACTGTGTTTATTACTTACATGGCGATATTTATTTAAAAAGGCGATTGAAGGATAAAAAAATGACTGTAAAGGAAAAAGTAACTAAAAATGCTCACTTTACCGTGAATAGCGTATACTACGTAGAAGTGGCCGCTGTGTGAACTAGGAAACAATTAGGCATAGCACAGAGCAGACCACATCTTATCTTGCAACAGTTGACCACACGGCGCTGATGAGGCTCCCTGCTCGACATACGGGCGGCCACACCCGGTGTTGGGTACTAGCAGCGGTGCGCCGGTGGCGGCAGGTGCCAGCGCTAATGCCCGGCCGGCAATTACCCTGCTTGGCGGGCACGGTCAAGCAACGGGACCCGCGGTGTGCGCACCTCGGCCACGCCATACCCTGCGCTTCCTTATCTACGTCCAGCCTCGCGCAGTTGCGCACCTCGTGCCGCTACCAGCTCCTTCCTTCCTACCAAGCGGCCCCGCGGGGGCGCGTGCCTCGCCTCCCGTCAACGCCAACCGGGGTTCCATTCCCGGCGGGGTCTCTCCCGGATATTCGCGCGGGGGAACCGTGAACGACGATGCCGCTGTTCAGNCCGGGGTTCCATTCCCGGCGGGGTCTCTCCCGGATATTCGCGCGGGGGAACCGTGAACGACGATGCCGCTGTTCAGCGGGTTTTCTCGGGGGTCTCCTGTTCCCCCTCCCTTGCATTCCGGCGACGCGTTATACCTCGCTTCATCCTCATCGGTTATCAAGACCCCGATGTTAAGGGCGTTGGATACCAAATAATTAATAAATTTATATTTCTACCAAACGTTCAACTTGTACATTGTATGTGATGACATTTTCCTAGAATAAAAAAAATCTTGCACCTTACATTTTTGAANCAAACGTTCAACTTGTACATTGTATGTGATGACATTTTCCTAGAATAAAAAAAATCTTGCACCTTACATTTTTGAATAATTTGATATCAAATACAAAAATTTGTGTTTTGCTGCAGCCATAATAAAAAGTTGTACAAATGAAAAAAAAATGGCAACGTAATATACTGCCGTAGGCTACTGCTTGACATATATTTAATCGCCAAATAACAGTTTAAGCAGTTTTTAAAAAATGTAAAAAATATGCAAAAAAATATAGCTCAGCACTTTTTTCATATATATGGCTTTTTATTTTATTATTTTATTTTTATATCTTGGTTAATCTGAACTATACAAAGGAGGGGGGAAACAGGCATAGAAACCGTAAAAAACCCTTGACAGAAATTAATTGAAAAATTTTATGTAATTTATGATGTAGTAAAAGACTTCCACGAGAACAAAGAACGGGAAAGGATAATCTTTATTAAAAGGGGTTTTAAACTTGAAACACTCGAAGAGAAAGATTGGTATTCAATTTTGATTGCGCTGGCTCTAACGGGAAACCACTGCCATAAAATACAGATGAGCTGGTCTGATGTTAGTCTCTCGCCCATGGCCCTGACACGGGCTTATGCAAGTCTAAAACGCCCCTGGTGGAAATACAACACACAACCTCCCAGTCGGCAAGCTGGCTGACTGCTGCACCACAAGGGGTCGGCGATGTATTCTTTAGACAGACTATTTTTAAACTGCAAAAGAATTTGCAATTTTTTNTGCTGCACCACAAGGGGTCGGCGATGTATTCTTTAGACAGACTATTTTTAAACTGCAAAAGAATTTGCAATTTTTTTGGTTACTTGAGCTAGTTTGACACGCTCTAGAGGACAATTGGTTTTCAGTAAAACCGCAACCAAAGAATANTTTTTTTGGTTACTTGAGCTAGTTTGACACGCTCTAGAGGACAATTGGTTTTCAGTAAAACCGCAACCAAAGAATAGCCCTAACAATAACTTGCCACCCAATCAGGAGTAAAATTAGATCTATATAGCGGCAGGCACCAGTGAACAAATAACATCAGCTCTTGTTCAAAAAAATAATTTGGAATTGAGGTTCCCGCCTACCTGGTGCTTGTACTGCGTTACAGAGTGCTAGTAATTCACGTTTTTGTGCGAAACTATTAAACGTGTGTCCAATGTGCGGATCTACGAAAAAAAANTACAGAGTGCTAGTAATTCACGTTTTTGTGCGAAACTATTAAACGTGTGTCCAATGTGCGGATCTACGAAAAAAAAACACACACTTCAGACGAGGGCCATTGAGTGCTTTCAAGACGTCACGCACATTAGAAACACAATTCTTCAGTACTCTAAAATGGCTAAAAATGGCTTTTTCAAAGCGTAGTGTATCAAAATATACGCTTCAGATACTTACGAAACTACTCAAGGTCCCTGCATTAGACCTTCTTACAGACTTTCCACCAATAAAATAATAGGGTCACCGCTAAAAGTCCCATAGGTACACGCAGTGCTACGAGAACTCTGCACGCCAGTTCAGAGCAGTTGTGTAGTGGTGTCGGAACGTCGCTCCGGTACTGCTCCAAGCAGCCGGAGTTCAGTTCCGTCACTGGTTGTGTGATTGTGAGAGCAAAAAACAACCAGTAATTTTTTTTCAGTACAAAGTAATAAAAAAACGTACGCGAGTTAGCCTGGTTTTGATGTAAAGGCTGCTGGCGGGGTTGTTGATAAAGGAAAGGGCCGGTGGGATTTAAATGATGCGACACACAATATACTGGTTCGCACAAGACACAATGAATACAAGTGGCTTAGTCATCTGTTGGCCGCTTTACTTGCTAAACAAGGAATTCCCGCCCGGCATCGCGCGTTATTGGTTCGCATATTCTCCACTAGGTAGCAGTATAGCACATGTTTCGACCGTGTGGTGTATCACGCAGTCAGGTCGGACGGCGGACACTATCAGCATCGCACCGCTGTCCATCGTATCTGTGTTAAATTTCCTGAACTCAACGTTGAATTGTTCATTTTAATCTCTCGTGCTCGTCGTGCACCGTTTGTGTTTTAATTACGGCACATAAGCAGAATACACTGACTTCATTCTTTTCAAGGAATACGAGCAATACAACTACTACAAGTACGAGTGAGAGTGATACAATTATTAATAATGAAACTGTGGAACAAACTGTGTCCGTGCTCTTAATAGAAC
Organism: Clitarchus hookeri; assembly: GCA_002778355.1. NCBI lineage: Eukaryota > Metazoa > Arthropoda > Insecta > Phasmatodea > Phasmatidae > Clitarchus > Clitarchus hookeri. The sequence continues at coordinate 19,833 of NQII01011164.1, forward strand.
AAAGTGGAAGAGAAAGTGCTAATTTAAATAATGAAACAAAAGATACAGACGCTAGACATATTGCGGGCGGATTATCAGACCCAGGACAACCAGAGTCTGTTTCCCCACGGCCGGAAGTGTGGATCGAAGATATGTGGAGACGAAAACAAGATTCTTTCCCGTTGCTTGATTGCAAAAATGGCAAGCTTGGTTGCAAACTATGCTCTGAAGTGTCGCAGTTAGGTGCTTTCAAACACCAAAGAATTTATATTTCAAATGAATGGAAGTCAGTTACAGTTGGTTCTAATGAAGCAACGCGCACAGCTCAACTAAAATCTTTGATAAAGAAAATAATGGAGCATGAGCAATCCAACGCCCATATTATTACTCAGAAAATCTCTGGAAAATTTAAATATCATGTAATTGAAAGTGTGTGTGATTCTATGAATGCTGCTTATCTGGAATCTACAAAATCAATTTTTAGGTAATAGTAAGTAATAACCTAGCAAAAAACGACCGTCTCTTTTCAGACCATTTTAGTTTGCTTGAACTCCAAAACAAATCAATGGTGTTAATATCGGCGTAGGATTGCTTTCACGATACAGTGCTGTTCATATACTTGAACGTGTCTCTAACGAATATCAAGGACATTTCTGGAAAGATATCCATTCTTATTGATGAGGTCTCTAGTTTGAGTTGTAAGTCAACTTTAATTGTGTACATGAAGTGTGAAGTTAACAAAACAGTGAAGTCCTGCTATTTATTTTTGGACTTGCTTGAGATTCCAGATCAAAAGGCTGACACAATATTTAAAACTTTAATAGATTTCTTAAATGAACATGGGTTCACAGAAGATTACCTTCAACACAATTTAGTCCCATTCACTAGTGATGGTGCAAGTACAATGCTAGGAAAACGATCTGAAATAGCGAAACAACTTTTAGAGAAATTCCCAGATATTGTTGTGTGGCACTGCGTTAAGCATAGGCTAGAAGCCTTATCTGATACAGTGGATGAGGTTTGTGGAGTAAACAACTTTCAAATATTTATGGATAAACTATATTTACTGTGCAGTCGATCACCAATGAACACCAGACAATTACGAGAATGTGCTGTAGAGCTGGATCAGTAGATTGGTATAATAAGACGCATATTGAACACTAGGTAAGTGGCTAGCTCATTCAGGACTGTTTCAGCAGTATGGCATAGGTATAGTGTTTTGGTCAGTCATTTTTCACAAGCAAAAGAGTATGTGAGGAGAAGTTCAACAAATAGAAATATGCACACGGGGTTGTTGAAGCGCCTTTCATCCAGACAATCCATTTTAGACCTAGCTATCATGCATGATGCTTTTGCAGAACTAGTCATGCTTTCCGAAACTTTACAGAACAGGGGCACAAAAGTTGTGTATGCAGATATACTCATTCGACAAAGCATTAGCTTTATTGAATCCCTTAAAGAGAAAGCAGCAACTAGAATTCTTGAGACTAAAGTAGCTATCAATGAAGGAAAGTTTTGTTCTTGTCCATTGACAAATAATCCAAAGCTTGTTTCCATCACTCACCAACAACTGNACAGAGTGCTAGTAATTCACGTTTTTGTGCGAAACTATTAAACGTGTGTCCAATGTGCGGATCTACGAAAAAAAACACACACTTCAGACGAGGGCCATTGAGTGCTTTCAAGACGTCACGCACATTAGAAACACAATTCTTCAGTATTNGGGCCATTGAGTGCTTTCAAGACGTCACGCACATTAGAAACACAATTCTTCAGTATTCTAAAATGGCTAAAAATGGCTTTTTCAAAGCGTAGTGTATCAAAATATACGCTTCAGATACTTACGAAACTACTCATGGTCCCTGCATTGGACCTTCTTACAGACTTTCCACCAATAAAATAATAGGGTCACCGCTAAAAGGTCCATAGGTACACGCAGTGCTACGAGAACACTGCACGCCAGTTCAGAGCAATTGTGTAGTGGTGTCGGAACGTCGCTCCGGTACTGCTCCAAGCAGCCGGAGTTCAGTTCCGTCACTGGTTTTGTGATTGCGAGAGCCAAAAACAATCTTATTTTTTTTCAGTACAAAATAATAAAAAAACGTACGCTAGTTAGCCTGGTGTTGATGTAAAGGCGGCTGGCGGGGTTGTTGATAAAGGAAAGGGCCGGTGGGATTTAAATGATGCGACACACAATATACTGGTTCGCACAAGACACAATGAATACAAGTGGCTTAGTCATCTGTTGGCCGCTTTACTTGCTAAACAAGGAATTCCCGCCCGGCATCGCGCGTTATTGGTTCGCATATTCTCCACTAGGTAGCAGTATAGCACATGTTTCGACCGTGTAGTGTATCACACAGTCAGGTCGGACGGCGGACACTATCAGCATCGCACCGCTGTCCATCGGATCTGTGTAATATTTTCTGAACTCAACGTTGTTGTTCATTTTAATCTCTCGTGCTCGTCGTGCACCGTTTGTGTATTGATTATGGCACATGAGCAAAAGACACTGACTTCATTCTTTTCAAGGAATACGAGCAATACAACTACTACAAGTACGAGTGAGAGTGATAAAATTATTAATAATGAAACTGTGGAACAAACTGTGTCCGTGCTCTTAATAGAACAAAGTGGAAGAGAAAGCGCTAATTTAAATAATGAAACAAAAGATACAGACGCTAGACATATTGCGGGCGGATTATCAGACCCAGGACAACCAGAGTCTGTTTCCCCACGGCCGGAAGTGTGGATCGAAGATATGTGGAGACGAAAACAAGATTCTTTCCCGTTGCTTGATTGCAAAAATGGCAAGCTTGGTTGCAAACTATGCTCTGAAGTGTCGCAGTTAGGTGCTTTCAAACACCAAAGAATTTATATTTCAAATGAATGGAAGTCAGTTACAGTTGGTTCTAATGAAGCAACGCGCACAGCTCAACTAAAATCTTTGATAAAGAAAATAATGGAGCATGAGCAATCCAACGCCCATATTATTACTCAGAAANCACAGCTCAACTAAAATCTTTGATAAAGAAAATAATGGAGCATGAGCAATCCAACGCCCATATTATTACTCAGAAAATCTCTGGAAAATTTAAATATCATGTAATTGAAAGTGTGTGTGATTCTATGAATGCTGCTTATCTGGAATCTACAAAATCAATTTTTAGGTAATAGTAAGTAATAACCTAGCAAAAAACGACCGTCTCTTTTCAGACCATTTTAGTTTGCTTGAACTCCAAAACAAATCAATGGTGTTAATATCGGCGTAGGATTGCTTTCACGATACAGTGCTGTTCATATACTTGAACGTGTCTCTAACGAATATCAAGGACATTTCTGGAAAGATATCCATTCTTATTGATGAGGTCTCTAGTTTGAGTTGTAAGTCAACTTTAATTGTGTACATGAAGTGTGAAGTTAACAAAACAGTGANATTGATGAGGTCTCTAGTTTGAGTTGTAAGTCAACTTTAATTGTGTACATGAAGTGTGAAGTTAACAAAACAGTGCAGTCCTGCTATTTATTTTTGGACTTGCTTGAGATTCCAGATCAAAAGGCTGACACAATATTTAAAACTTTAATAGATTTCTTAAATGAACATGGGTTCACAGAAGATTACCTTCAACACAATTTAGTCACATTCACTAGTGATGGTGCAAGTACAATGCTAGGAAAACGATCTGAAATAGCGAAACAACTTTTAGAGAAATTCCCNCATTCACTAGTGATGGTGCAAGTACAATGCTAGGAAAACGATCTGAAATAGCGAAACAACTTTTAGAGAAATTCCCAGATATTGTTGTGTGGCACTGCGTTAAGCATAGGCTAGAAGCCTTATCTGATACAGTGGATGAGGTTTGTGGAGTAAACAACTTTCAAATATTTATGGATAAACTATATTTACTGTGCAGTCGATCACCAATGAACCACAGACAATTACGAGAATGTGCTGTAGAGCTGGATCAGTAGATTGGTATAATAAGACGCATATTGAACACTAGGTAAGTGGCTAGCTCATTCAGGACTGTTTCAGCAGTATGGCATGNATTGGTATAATAAGACGCATATTGAACACTAGGTAAGTGGCTAGCTCATTCAGGACTGTTTCAGCAGTATGGCATGGTTATAGTGTTTTGGTCGGTCATTTTTCACAAGCAAAAGAGTATGTGAGGAGAAGTTCAACAAATAGAAATATGCACACGGGGTTGTTGAAACGNGTCATTTTTCACAAGCAAAAGAGTATGTGAGGAGAAGTTCAACAAATAGAAATATGCACACGGGGTTGTTGAAACGCCTTTCATCCAGACAATCCATTTTAGACCTAGCTATCATGCATGATGCTTTTGCAGAACTAGTCATGCTTTCCGAAACTTTACAGAACAGGGGCACAAAAGTTGTGTATGCATNATGCATGATGCTTTTGCAGAACTAGTCATGCTTTCCGAAACTTTACAGAACAGGGGCACAAAAGTTGTGTATGCATTCGACAAAGCATTAGCTTTATTGAATCCCTTAAAGAGAAAGCAGCAACTAGAATTCTTGAGACTAAAGTAGTTATCAATGAAGGAAAGTTTTGTTCTTGTCCATTGACAAATAATCCAAAGCTTGTTTCCATCACTCACCAACAACTGNTATCAATGAAGGAAAGTTTTGTTCTTGTCCATTGACAAATAATCCAAAGCTTGTTTCCATCACTCACCAACAACTGCTCTCAATCATTGCAAACAACTTGAAGCAACGGTTATTGACAACAATTCAAGCCGAGACAATACCAGGAATTCAGACGATAATAACCCAGCTGTATATCAGAAACTCCTAAATGAGCTGAAAGTGCTTGAAAGAGATCAGTGGCCTTCAGAGATACCTACACGATTTGGAGAAACTGAAGTGGAACATCTTTGCGCCATAGATTCAAATTAAATTCAACGAAGATTCGAAGATTATAAATACCTATCGAGATTATCTTGCCAATAGTTATAGAGTTCCTGACGAGTTGATTCCTTTGATTAATTGCACAAAACGTATCTCCTGTAGCTCTGCAGAGTGCGAATGCGGATTCAACCAGGTGAATCTCATCGTGTCTCCAACCAGGAAAAGACTTTTGACCAAGATCGCCCGACAATAATCCCATCGAACATTTATGGGACATCGTCAAGAGGTCAGTTCGTGCACAGAATCCTGCACCGGCAACACTTTCGCNCCATCGAACATTTATGGGACATCGTCAAGAGGTCAGTTCGTGCACAGAATCCTGCACCGGCAACACTTTCGCAATCATGGACGGCTATAGAGGCAGCATGGCTCGATATTTCTGTCGGGGACTTCCAACGACTTGTTGAGTCCATGCCACGTCGAGTTGCTGCACTTCGCCGGGCAAAAGGCGGTCCGACACGATATTAGGAGGTATCCCATGACTTTTGTCGCCTCAGTGTATATATATTAGTAAAAAATAGTTCTTAATATAAACTTCAAAATCCCATATAACATGCAGTTATGACAGATATATCTCTTTTACTTCTGTGAGTATGTGCAATTTCTGTGTANTTCAAAATCCCATATAACATGCAGTTATGACAGATATATCTCTTTTACTTCTGTGAGTATGTGCAATTTCTGTGTAATGTTATACACTTGGCAAGCAAGATAAAGTAAAATAAGTAATTTACTTATTTTTTAAGGAAACTAAGTATTTCGTGTGACGAAGAACCGTTACAGTGGACAGCATTGTCTTTCTCGTATACAATGACGCAATTATTAGCGGGATGTTCGAAGAATAAAGTGCTGTAATCGTTGGTCGGTTGGTAATTAGGAGAAGTGAGCGCACTGTTACAGTCAACCCCATATTACAACTGTCCACAGTTTTCCAGTACATTTAACAGCTAGAACAAATTATNAGCGCACTGTTACAGTCAACCCCATATTACAACTGTCCACAGTTTTCCAGTACATTTAACAGCTAGAACAAATTATACAAAATAATAACATTCATAGTAAAACATGTAAACTTTTGATAGCAACATAAAATAATGAAATGCAAATGACTTAAACATCCTGAAACAGTAATGAAACATATTTCTCAAATAGAAATAGTCACATAAAAGGATAATATATATTTGAATCCTTAATATATTATAAAACATATTTAACAACTGAAANAATAGAAATAGTCACATAAAAGGATAATATATATTTGAATCCTTAATATATTATAAAACATATTTAACAACTGAAAATTTCCATACCAAAAGATAATGATTTCAATTGCAACACTGAAGCTACGTAAATATATTATAAGACATTTATAAATTAAAAATTAATTTTAATAACTTAATAAAACTCATAAAAATCTTCAGCTTAGTAAATGATAATTAAACATATTTTACACTTAAAAATAATCATATAAATCAAAATGAAAGGCATGTAAAATGTAACAACATATGTTTATTATAAGTTTTATTAATTCACATATTTTGTTTTAATAAANAAATGAAAGGCATGTAAAATGTAACAACATATGTTTATTATAAGTTTTATTAATTCACATATTTTGTTTTAATAAATATTAATTTTTTTATGTTATTATTTGAAACTGGAGAATTGTGATTAATAAAAAAAACAGGTTTTAATATTTTAAATGAAGTTTTGGTTTTTTATGTTTTAGAATGATTTTGTTATTATCAGCGTTGTTATTATTAGCAAATCATAAAATAAATTTTTTTTTGTTTTAAAATTAAAGTTTTAAAAAAATTATTAGGATTTTTTTATTTATGTTGTATAAATATTTTAATGAATTTTCCTTATTCTTAAAATTTACCCATTCTTGCTAAAATGAAATGATTTTTTTAAAGTTGTAATTTAATCTAGTGGTTTTATTATTTTAATTATAAGTCAAAGTGTTGTATAATTCCCATTTTGTTAATATGGTGATCAAGTGACGTTGTGCCATTGTTACGAACATAACTATGTTATCATTACGCCCATTATTATTTTACCTATTGTGAAACAAACGAAAACTATTTCAGTTGCCCTAATTTTGAACTGTGAACTTTGTACTTTTGTTAAAACGTAGAGCTCGTTTTCATGATTATCTGGCATCAATGCAAATAAGCCGGCCAGTGATCATGCTAAGTGCAGTTACCAGTGGATATTTTTTGCCCCTGAATTTTGGTTCCTCAAGTGGTCAATTAACCGCGAGCTAAGCCAAGGCACAGCGGCGTGTAACCGCAGCGAAGAGCGCAGGCGGGCTTGTTCTCACAGCCGCAGACAGTCGGTTGTTGACGCCTCACGGCGCTGGGGGGTGGCCGTGGCTTACAACTGGAGCGAGCGCTCGCGCTCCAGCCCCTCCCACCTTTCTCTTCCGTCTCGGTCTCAGCTCTCCAGCTTTCTCCGCTTCCAGCCCCACGAACCGTGACACGCGCCGCCCCGGCGGGCTGGTTTCCACCTGCCTGCCTGATCCGCGCCATCCGGGACGCCTGCCTACCTGCAGGGAAACACTTCCGACCATGGAGTATCCTCCTTGCCTACCACTGCGTGCGCGAACTAACTTTTCAGCTAGCTCGTACTTGAAAGTATTTAGGGACGTAGCTCAATAATGACTCATGATTCGGTAGAGCACAACAGTATCTGATGAGGTTTTATTACATGAAGATTATACAGTTGCTCTTTAAATGGCTATTGATCGGGGGAGCTTTAAATTAAATACCAAGATATAAATTTAATTACATTATGATTCACGCCATTTTAATTAAACCTAACTGGAAAGTCATCACCTTGTTGTAGCCGGAGGCTGATTCTGCGAGACGGTTAACGCCGGCCGGACACACCCATCTTCCTGGTCTGCTTCACTGGTCGGGTCCACCAAAGGACGAAAGACGACCTTCCGGGTGTTACGCCGGCCTATATCAAGCGTGTGGTTCTGCGGCCCCGCTCAGTGACCGGTGGAGGGGATTTTGCAACTGTCTTCTTTCGCAAGGATCGACGACCAAATGGTGGCGTTGCAATCCCGCTCGTTTCCAGGTTTAATGTTTGAAGGTGTGATCAGGCAAGCCGTTCAGCTAAGGCCTGATCACACCATAACACACTGCGTGCGCGTCTGCGCGAACGTGGCACAGCCTTTGCCGTAGAAAAGGGGCCTTTCCACTGCCTCCTGTTCGGAGAACGTCACTCCTGACGTCACGGGTGGTATGCGTGCCTGACAGCGGACTGTAGAGAAGCCTTGTTTGCTGTGCGTCTTGCCTGTGCGGGACGATCACCATAGAGGCGAACCTCCAGGCAGCTGTGCGCGTAGATGAAAGATGCCGACAATGAAACCCTTGTTCTTAGCGAGAAGGGAAGGACAGTGGAAACAGCACTCGCACAGTGGGGTTGTTTCCAAGAAGGACCGGGCATTCCCCCAACCTCGCTTCATTCAATGGTATGCGTATTCTGCATGCCATTGCTGTAGACTTCTTACGTCCTTCTGGCTACCAAGATTTTCTTTAATATGGCAACTTATTTTCCCCTGTTGTGTCCACATGCTAACGAATTCGGCGAGGATAACANACCAAGATTTTCTTTAATATGGCAACTTATTTTCCCCTGTTGTGTCCACATGCTAACGAATTCGGCGAGGATAACACGTAATCTCATTTACCATAAGTAAGTAACTCCATTAACGTGAACATTCTTAGTATGTTAATAACACAACAGTCTCAGGCATGTTATAGCTCCTAATTGTACACGAAATGTAAATTCCTAGGCTTTCCGTAACTTGAGAACCTGGAAGGAAATAACTTTATTTGTATGTGAACACTGTTATAGGCTATTCACGGTAAAGTGATCACTTTTGGAAGCCCTCTCATTTGAATGAGTCAATAAATATTTATAATTTTAGCCTTAGACGTTAACTTTCGACAACCCTGATTGACTCATCAAATGAACCGTGGAACCGTGAAGTTTGTTTACCATATATTCATAAATGTTCAATGTGACCACCATGAGCGGCCCGAACGACATCTACGCGATAATCAAACTCGTTCCACGCTCTTGTCAGCATGTCCGGTGTTACGGTTTGGATGGCGTTCGTAACTCTCGGTTTGAGGTGGTGAGGTAGCGAGTTCGTATTCGACACGTCAATGTAAAGGGGAAGGTCTGATGTTTCCTTGCCCAGAACGAGGAAACGATGCCTTCATGGCTAAGCTGGTTTTTAGCGACGAAGCAACGTTCCATACGAATGGTAAGGCGAACATGAGGATTGCAACTGTCCATTCACAATCGCTTACAACACTTGCCCATGGGATAACTGTGGTGTGGTATATTCGAATAAGTCTATCTTGAATGCTCACAGCAGGAATTGTTGTACAAAACAAACGACATCATTTGTTTTGTTGAACGAAGTAGAAGTTAAGTGCGTAACTACTTTGTCAGGTTTGTAAAATAAATTTTAACAATACAAATTACTTCCGTGTTATTCTTTTATTTTAATCCTCACTAGTATTAAGCTGTTAGAAAAAAAAAACGAATACAACTTGTGATGGATATATATAAAATAATGTGCTATTCATTTAGCATCAAAGCTAATTTTTTTATGACGAACACGCTATGAACAAATACTTGTAAGCTGCGAAGTTATAAGAAGTTTAAACATACAACCATACGTGCTCAGTATACTTGATGGAATGGATACCAATAAAACTTTGAATGCAAATTACAAATTAAATATGAGAACTCGGATAAAATCATTTTTTGTGTATAGACTTGAGAGTACTCTATGAATAAAGGCATGAAGAATGTGCGACTAATTTTACTGCATTTGATATATAAACTGATTGATTATTGCAAAATGCTTGTGACATAACTAAACAAAATATTGGTTTTTCCAGTTCTTATGTACACGTGGTTTGGCTACAGAAATTACAGGCTTCTGCATATCCTCGGCAAAAGCTCAATATTATTCGGTCTTGGCACGAATCACTTTGACAGAAGTCTGGGTGCATGAGTTCTCATCTGC
>NQII01011165.1:1787-33124 GCA_002778355.1 Clitarchus hookeri
AAAAAAAAAAAAAAGCTTCGCCAGAAAATTCAGAATCAACTGTCAAACGAATTCGGCAGAGGGTAAAGTAAACAGAAAAACCAGTGAGACATTTCAATGCGTGTAAGAAAATGGCACAAGAAGTTAATTGAAGCGTATGCTTTTACATGTGGTGTTGTGCGGTGAAACATACACTAATTTTACACGGCCGGTATAATGTAACACTATAGTTTCAGGTTGTACAGTGTACAATCATAANGTGAAACATACACTAATTTTACACGGCCGGTATAATGTAACACTATAGTTTCAGGTTGTACAGTGTACAATCATAATTGTCTATTATTTGATGTGGCAAAATTTTTATAAGTGGTATGAATCTGTTTTTTTTTTGTTTAAAACTACTTTAGTTTCAGCGTTTTGCTAATTGTGTGGGTTCAAAAGACCTAGAGTACTCTCTCGGTACTTTTACTTTGGTTAGCTTCCCCATAGATTGGACTCGGACAAGTCNGGTTCAAAAGACCTAGAGTACTCTCTCGGTACTTTTACTTTGGTTAGCTTCCCCATAGATTGGACTCGGACAAGTCACTGGCTAGTTACATAATCTTGCAGTTGCCAGTACATTTTTACGCTCGTCTTGAAGACACTCGTATACTTGTTTGTGACTCAAACAGCGAATCGGCACATTAAGGTTTAACATTAATTGTGCACTCTTCTATTACCACTAAGGGTAAAATTTTCGTATATGCTTGCTACGATTAAAAAAATTAACATGTTTCAAAATCTAAGAAAATTTACGCGATCAACGCGTCATAAACTAAAATGTGCGAGTTCCACTTTAACTCGTGTAATACGGACTCGAACGCCGAGAAGTGGTTTTCGACCCCTCCAGCCCTGCCGAGGTTGAGGAGGGTTGCCACTGCGAAGAAGGAAGACGGAGACATCTTTTGTTACTTGTCCAACTATTATATATAACTTTCTTTGTCTTCCATGAAAAATATGGAGTTTTAATGCAGTATCTCAGGGAACAGTCGATCGATTTTCACCAAATTCTTCACACAAGTAGCCGTTCTCCCGTGGCGCAATCGGTTGGTGCACCACTGGTCTGTGGTGCGAGAGGTTATGGGTTCGAATCCCAGGTGCATCATGGGCAATAAGCTAGTTTGTAAGCCGCCCCCTGATAAACCTTCAGGCGTAACACCAGGGGACGTTAATAAGCCCTTTCCAAACCAACTCACACAAGTAGCGCTATGGTAGGCCAAATAATCTTACGTGCTTTAAGTTGCCCTGCCACTTATTTTCAATGTAACGGCCCTGTAAATATTTTAATTTAGTAAGTTCAATCATTCGAAACATTAAACTTATTAAATTCGAAGTTGATACTCAAATCCGACTTCCGTAATGCAGTTGAATGCACACTAACTTATGGCACGAGGTTTTCTGTGTTCAAGTCCCGGGTAAGGCATGTGAGCATTTGTAATTGTCTCACTACTGTTGCGTATTTTTTTTGTTTCATCTCTAATTATATTGCTTTCAACTAGACAAGTACTGCCCACCAACTGAGCTTTTCCGAAATTATTAAAAAATTAATTGCTCACAAGTCGAGGAAAGTAGACTCATTAGGTATATCAGTAACTTCTTGTTATGCGTATGGAATATTCGCGGTACCTTCACTCATTCGTAATAATAACCTTTGAAAAATCGCTCCTTGTATGATGTGTTTAGATGTTTCCTAAACATGTCTTGTATCACAAGCGTTTTATTGTTCTGCAAACATTAAAGTATTTCATGTTTCTGTTACATTGAACTTTTGTAAATTTTTTATCAATAAATTATAAAAATTCGTGTACAACAAGTATGAATAAAACGGAGAGAAAATAAGTGTTTAGGTAATGTGCAGTAAGAAATAGTTCTCAATCAAAATGTTATTGAACTGAGTGCGCACGAATGTGGTGCGTTGTCCGATAGTCCCATTCTAGAGTCATTTAAGCTTTGTTTGTTTGAGGCGGAGGAATACAATGGAAGTATAACTTTAGCATGTCTTCAGAAAAGTTGGAAGTAACGGGAATGTACTATACCTGTTGTTTATTGATGAACGGCATATCGTTATGTTGTTGGGCAGTGACGCCGCTCTGCTGGCGTTTGCGCTTGTAAGTCACGGTATACGGCGATTTTTCCCTTCTGTATTTCCCAGTGTTCTGAGTTCACGGCGGCTGATGAATAATTTGGCGAATGCGGGCAACATAAGACAGTGGGACAGGCGCAAAGTTGTGAACGCGACGGCTCATGGCATGCGCTGGTTGAGTTAATGACAGTATTTTTATTACAGAGTTAGCAACAAACGTCTTGCAGTATTCATTTGAAGCATCATTTGTGCTTAGAGGTATCCTCTTATCCAGAACTTTTTGTAAGATAACGCCAGGTGAGAAAATGTTACAATGACGGCTTGTTTCTGGGACAGTTCATTTAATTTCCACCAAATTTCGCACACCAGTGGAGATACAGATGTGTGGACCAAACATTTATTTTAAAAATGGTGGCTATATAAATAATTCATATAATTTAGTTTGTAATTTCTATTAGACAGCTCAACCAAATTCAAACAAACTTTATATGTTGACAGTTTACTCTAAACCGGGATAAGCGATATCTAGCCAATCGGTGAAATAACAATCACTGAAAGTCAGTTGATACGCTACTGTTGAATGGCAAATGAAGCAAATTAATTGAACAATTGACTTACGGGAGTGGAATTATTGACGTTAAGTGGGAATCACAAATGCATAAGTAAAATGGAGTCATCCTAATATTTAGTTAACTGGAACTAATTATTAGTCACGCAATTTCCACTGTTTTCACTTATTTGGCTCAATTCTCCCTGTTTCTGGTTCAGAGTGTTTATGTTAGAAGCATCGTATAAAGAGCATATTTTTAGAACTATTGTTACGATATCTCCACATGAGATAATACAGTTATTATGCGATATGTCAGGAAAAAATCACCCTATTGACTCCTAATTGTTTACACAAGTAGCGCTATGGAAGACCACGTAAACGTAAATTATTTAAGTGGTTCAGACACTTATTTTCAAATTTACAGCCCCGTAAATATTTCAGGTTAGTCAACTCTCTCTACGAAAACATTACATTGATTATATCTGAAGTTGATCCTCGAGATGCTACCTCGGTAATGATGTTGGTTGCATGTTACCTTGTAGAACGAGGTTTTCTAGGTTCGAGTCCCGGGTAAGGCACGTGTGTATTTGTTATTGTCTCAATACTGTTGCAAATGTTTGTGGTTCCATCTATAATAATATTGCTCTCAACTATATGTCAAATCTTATCTGAAGTGTAATCTACTCAAAAACTGAGTTAAAAATGCTTTGTTCCCATTGACACGCCCTCTAACTCCCTGTGGGCTAAGACTGGGGAAACACCCCCGAAGAAACCCCATCAATATAAGATAGAAAGGTGACCATTTGGTCTGCATTATGTTGTCTCACAAAGGTGCCCTAACAGGTTTTCTCAAACCTTTTAAACTTTATTATTTGCGTGGTTGCGACTGGAAATATTTAATAGTAAATTTTAAATAATCGTAATTACAAAACTTGAAATATTTTTCTTGAATCATTTTATATAACTACTTTTATACCATATGTTTAATACAATAATATATAATGTTATACGGAAAGCGATATTTAAATATATACAATATCTTTTCAAAAAGCTATTAAAATTGGTACGAAAATATTTATAATAATTTTTGCGATCCGAAAGCATGACATTACTTTGGCATATTTTCAACGTACCATCCCCAACAATTACACGTTTTAAGTTATCTTCCCTGTATTCAAAACTTGAATTTAAAACATTTAAAATCATTCAGGTCAATGTCTGGTACTAAAATATGTTATACCTTTTTTAAACTATTTTTAAAAGACGCCAAATATAAAAATACTTATCTCTATGGTGAGCACCTCCAGAGTCTGAGAACCGAGCTCGCCAGCTCCACGAATGCAAGCCTATTTACTTCAAAACCATTTCCTCACTCCTCGCCTATACTTCTCATTTAATACATTTGCAAAGGGTTATTCAGCATTTAATTATGTACATTTAATTTTGACCAATAAGAAAAAAATATTTTTAAATAGAGAGTTCTCAGAACTACATGGCGACAGTCAATTATTTTCTGTAATGAGAATTTACTCTGGTCAACGTGCAACTCTTGGCAACACCACTGACGTCACGAAGGCGTAGTCTATAGCAGTGAGGTACGTCAGTCTGTCGTCTGGCCGGGCTGGAAGCAGGGGCGTGTACAGTAGTTGGATTGCTGAAGCTGAGGCGGCCACTACGCTGGTCGACTCTCTGCTGCTTAGAAGGCCCACTTGACGTCGGGCGCCGAGACCGCAGACGAGGCAGCATACATCGTGGTCTTCCAGAGCCCTTAGAAACTCTTCGCCAAAGGTAGGAAAAACGTCTACAGCTGGATTTAATAACGGGCAGGAATACGTAATCACACGTACTTTTTATAGGGAATTGAGCTCTTGAACACCAGACGAAAAACATCTCACTTTGTAGAGCAAGGTAGGCTAATCAATTATATAACTAACATCCGTTTTTTTTTTGGGATTTGCAAGGCGACGTTTGAGTGGCTTCTCTATTTATAATCACATACGAAATTATTAATTTCTAAAGATATATCCCAGTTTGTTAAATACGCTTGTAGTACTATTTTTGTTACAAAGCAATTTATTTCAAAAAGTTATACCAGCGGATCATTTGTGTTACTTACTTTCTAATCGCGAGTCAATAAATGTTTTATCCTTAGCATCACTTTTTTCCCGAAGTTTTTATAATACCATTGACTAACGCATGAACTATTATTTGCGACCCTATTCTTTATAATTATTATTGTCTTATGTATCTAAACCATCTTCGGATTCGTCCATACACAATCGAATTTTAATTTATTTCTATAAGAACATTGCGCAGTTTTCTACCAACGCCAACCCTATTATTGGCACTTAATATTATTAACATATTAAAATAATGACGAGCCAACAAAACTAAATTTCAGAAAGACGTGATAGATCTGTAATCTTTTGTTGTAACGTGGGATTTTTATTAATGAAGATTAAGCACATGACAACCAGTATATTTCATGCAATAAATATGATATCCATTGATATCATATTTCATGCAATAAATATGATATCCATTGATATCCAATAACTATCGTTTACAGTCAAAACATTCCATTTAACTTAATAACATAATTTATTTAACAATAATGATGTCTTGAAAATTGAAGCAATATAAATTTTACCTTTGATAAAAACATCTAGAAATACGCCATTCTTTCTGGAAACATTGGAAGAAAAAAGGTTTTCTAAAAATAATACATTTTACAGAATCGTGAAGATTGTGTGAATATAATTTCAGAGAAAATGTTTTACAATTTAAGGCCGTTGAGACAACCAGCTTTATTTTGTTAGTGGGCATTTGACATATATCTGTATTTACTCAAAATTCTTTTTGGACTGACAGTGTGTGTGTTGTATTTATAGATTTTTGAGACATTAAGAGACAAACACTTAACATACATGACGAAACAACTATGGATAATCTCATTTCACACGTTATTTTGTAACATTTCTTTCTCTTATACTCTTGAAAAAGACGGTAAAAATGGACCAGTAATGTGTGCATGTAAATGAGAACAAGAGATTTTGAATCCTTTGAAAAATCTGTTCAATAACATAGGCGGCTTGGGAGGACCAACCAGTCATATGATTCCATTACAACTATGTTAGCAACTCTATTAATTATTTTTTCCACTGGAAGTTTACAGTTTACTTCACAAGGGACAGCTCTGAGGGATTTTTTTATGACGCCCGCCATTAGATAAATGGCCACTGCCCAGCTTCGCCACTAACACTTAAAAGCTTTTCGCTGTATCTTGTTGTTGTTGTTTTTTTACTGGAACGCGTATTTCCGCAAAATGTACTCCCGAGAGAAAAAAGTGAGGAACACGTGGCACCAAAAACAAATATTTTCATGTTGTCGGTTGTCGCTTGACAGCTCATGGCATTTTAAGCGTGTCTTGTCTTCAGAAGGCAATCGACATAACTTATAATGCGATATATGTACAGAGGCAATACGTACTGCTAACTCGAGCGCAGTGTAGNAGAAGGCAATCGACATAACTTATAATGCGATATATGTACAGAGGCAATACGTACTGCTAACTCGAGCGCAGTGTAGCGACTGCAAAAATCGAGTTCCTTCTGGCAGCGCGCAGAAAACAGAAAAGTTATGTAGTCCGGCTTGACTACTGCCGTTGGCCAATAATGTTTGATTCATTCCTATAGGACTCTTTCAGCTAATAACACAACTCGACGTTTAGGTTGACACGCGTTTGTCTCGTGCAACATTTTCCGCCCGCATTTGACCTGTTCGCAAAAATGTGTCGTCTGCACATCCTGCCCGACATTACGTCCAGGACACGTGACGTACGAAGCAGCTGGCACGTTACGTCATGATGACCTTGACAGCGCTGGATCTCTACTTAGCAGGCGCGCTGTTGTTCGCTACGGCAAACGCCGCAGACAATGGAGGCGGCGAGGTGGGATCCCCGGCTTAACGCGGAAGACACGCCCGCGTACATCTGCATTCACCCTGACGTACATCGCACTCACCCTGACGTATATTGCACTCACCCTGATGTATATTGCACTCACCCTGACGTACATCTGCACTAACACCGACGTACATCTGCACTCACCCTGACGTACATCTGCACTCACCCTGACGTACATCTGCACTAACACTGACGTACATCCTCAACTGACTTCCGGCGCGCTAGGGCGGTCGTCATCCCTAAGAGCGCTACTGTGCTCGTGACGTCACAAGACATCTGTGTCTCCCGACAAAGACGCTGCGCAGCGCTGTGGAACTTCCTGAACATGAACTTAAGCGCACGGGCGCACTCTATACTACAACGAGACATTCTGTCATTGGCCGCCGTGACCGCAAATGCAAAATAAATTAGTTTTGTTAGTATTTTATTTTATCTCCACGGTTCATGTAGTAGATTTGCTTGGTATATATGGGACTGACCATGCATGGGTTAGGATAGAAATATGTCTGCCTCTCCCCCGGATCGCCAGCTATGATATCATAATTACACGTTTGGTACTGACCTTCAGCTTTAAATCAGAAATACATGGCATTTCAAATGCAACAATGCATAAGATCTTGATCACATTTGCAAAAGTAGAAGTAAAGTTAGACGTATTTTTTAAGGGTAAGGGAACCATTGCATGACTGATGATTCAAACATGATATTCTTAATAAGCCAGATTACAAATTACAGGGTTCCTTTATCGCCCTTCAACGAAATGATTTTTGGCAGAGGCTAGAACACGTATGGCCAAAGTTTCCTTAGATTAATTGTTTTTAATAGGTTTCAGCAATCGCCACTTGGTACGAACGTAAATTTTAGTGTTTATAAATGTAAAGAGAGAAGATAATTTTGATACTTTTATTAATATATTATTGGGAATTTCCCCCATTGCAAATCCTGTAAAGAAAATATTTGGAATTTATGATAAAAGCTTTCATCAACCATATTTTTTTGTGTGTTTGCTCCTTATATATCGTTATAACTCTACACGCAACAGTTATTTAATCCTTGCAGTGCATTCAAGTAATGTTTATATGAAATTATTGGCCAACTGTAAATTGTTGCGGTTGGTAGTGTTGTCGTGGACTTTAGTGTATGCTGTAGGTGACCAAGTAATGCGCGGCATCCGGCAGAGGTCGCCCCGAGGTGACCAATGCCACGTTATGCAGTCACACAGTGTAATAAAGGCCAGCACCTAATGAGATCACGAATTTTGCTCGAGTATGCACAGGCTAATACAGTACAACGTGTCACTAATATTATTAAATATTTATGCGTATTCAAGGAAATTTTATGGACGTGTATAATTAATATACTGAAACGAGATCCGTAACGAGAAAAAATGGAGCTGACATCCGTAAATACAAAATATCTCCATACTTCCAAGAGCTCCGGGTTTCGGGAACGATCATTGCCGAGTATACACGAAGCTTTCTTTGCCACTGTAACCAGAAAAATATCGTTCCAGCGACATTTAGGATACTCACGCCATTTAAACCTATCATCTCAATCATCAAAAAAGGGTCACAAGCAACTTGCAACAACTAGCAACACTTCAAATACTCAAGAATTACTGGAAAGTGAACAAGGTTTTTGCTTCTTTATACTCTACTGTCATTTTAACACTAATTGTTACTATAGGCGTGTGTTATGGTCTATTCGCAGTAGTTTCAAATTTTTATAAAATCAAACCTTTGGGAAGTCGCCCCTAGCACGTGTTTTGTTGCTTCCTAAAAATGTCACGTATCTAAACATCTGTTGACAAAAAATATATTATTCTTGGTTAAATTAAATTTCTACGTATACCGTGTTTATAAATAACAGTATTTCGTATATAAATCAAATGAATAGAAACTGGGAGAATAGCAGGGATAATAGGAGTCCAACCTGCGAATTTTTGACTCAAGTTCGAATCCTACCTGAATACCAATTTTTAATTTCTATCTTATGCTCTGGTAAACAGCCGTGAAGCAAAAATTCAACTGTTTTTTTAAAAACTCTCCTTGAAAACCAGAAATACACAACACCTATAAGTTAATATACAGAGATGTTTTGAAAATCACGGAAAGTTTCGTTCCATTTACAGAAATGTCAGTTAATAAATTAAAAAAAAAAAACAAAGGGTCTGTAAACTTATTTCTGGATTTTCAGTACTTCTCCGTAATTTCACGGGAATGTTTCTAACAGTGTAGTTAAACCGACACACAAATGTAAAAGGAAGCTGAGGCTCGTGGCTGGCTTGTTGCGACGCAGACGACTGTGATAGGCCGTGTTCTGAGTCTTCTGACGCAAGGAACGAGGCCCCGAGCTCGGTGAGGATGAAGCACTCCTCTGTAAGTTGTCCCTGGGGGTGAGTCTTCACAAACGCCACGCTACAAAGGCAGATACCCGGACTGGCCTTCATTTACACGGTTTTCTCTTTGTGCGACATAAACCAATTAATTAGAGGACCCTGCATGCAGCTTCCCACAGACATTTGTGAATGGTTTTCATACGTGCATGTGACAACTCGACGTTGTGCTCAAGTTTCTTAAACACAAGGTGCATTAAGGTACGCAGTTTTTTATGCTTCTTTAATTTCGCCCACAGAAAAGACCTTCAGTATTTTATCCAATTATTTCGTGAGAACAAATCAACTTTTTACGTAGAATTTTATCTTAGAACCAAGACTGCAAAATGATTTGTGTTGATAATGAAATCAATAATTAGTAAAACGTTGTAACAGTAACGAAATTGAGCTTTTTTTTAAATGAATAACGTATTATAACTTTTGCTGCTACACTGTTTTGGGCTAAATATTGTCTATATGTGAGACATATTTTTGTCAGTTATCCGAAACGCGTAAATGAAAAGATAACGATGTCATGCTGTAAGTAATAGATATTCGTAATCTGAATAAAATACACCGGATTTGAAGTTGATGGCAGACTACATCAATTTACCAGAATGCCTTTCGGAACTAAAAATTATGATGCTTCAGTTCAAAGAATTATAGATGCCATTATCGTGACAGAAGTGTTAGAAGGCACTTCTGCATATCTAGATGATGCTGGGATTTGTGACAAGAACCAAGAGGAATATGATAAGAGCCTGAGAAGTTTTATGTCTGCTGTAAAAAATACGATTTAACACTGAGTGATGATAAATGTAAATTGTTGTCAGATCTATCAATGTACTCGGATATCTAATCAGTGATAAGGTAATTAAGCCTGATCACAATCGCATCAAACCATCACTAGAATGCTCTGCTCCTCGTGGTCTTCGTTCTTACACCGAGCTTTAGCAATATTTTCTCATTATTCAAAGTGGATTCCGAAATTCTCAGATAATATACACTCTTTGGTAAATAATATAAATTTCTCTCTCCCTCCTATAGCCATTTCTGATTTTGATGAAATGCAGAGAGATTAACTAATTCTGTTTCGATGGCTATAGAATATGATGTTTCATGTTTTGATGAGACTGGTGCATCTAATTGTGCAATTGCTGCAGCAATGACTTAGACTCAGAATGGGAAACTAGTTGACTTTTTTCCAGGACTTTGTCCAGTTGTGAACAGACAGAAGCATTTAGCAGTTGAGAAGGAAGACTATGCCATTGTAGAAGCTCTCTGGAAATGGAGGAACTACATCATCGGGAGACACTTTACTTAGATAACTGACAAAAAAATCTGTTAATTTAATGTTTGGCAACAATCAGAGAGGCTAGATAAAGAATGAAAAAATATTGCGCTGGCATCTGGATCTAGCGCCATACTCATGCGATATTACATACAGGTCAGAAAAAGGAAACACTGCAGCTCATGCTCTATCCAGAATCTGTTCTACACTTCCTGATGCCGAAAGACTCAAAACTGCAAAGCAGCTCTCTGTGCAGTCATGGAATTATTCGTATGTTCCATTTTGTTAGGATCAAGAATCTTCCATGATCCATTAAAGATGTCCAAAGAGTTACGTCTCGTAGCGAAACATGATACCAGATCCAACCAAAATTCTTCCGAGGAGAAAACAGGAAGTTAATAACCGCAACGAGCCCCTTATAATGACTAAACCTTGAATTCAAGGGACCATTTCCTACTGTAAAAAAGAACCGCTACATCTTGAAGATCATCGATGGATATTCCAGATTTCCTTTTATTATCCCCTTTGCACATTTATCCACTGCGAGCATGATTAAGGGATTCAACAACCCCATATTTATGCTTGGATTACTGGCTTACATCCGCTCAGATCGAGGAGCTTCTTTTATGTCAGATGAATTGAAAACCTTCCTTGACTCTCAAGGAGTAGCAACGAGACTAACTACACCCCATAGCACTTAAGGAACTGGGCTGGAAGAACGGTACCAAGGAATTATATGGAAAACTATATGCTTTGCATTTAAGACCAAACATCTACCCGTCAACCATTGGGTATCAGTACTTCAGGAATATCTGCATGCAATAAGATCATTAATTTGCACATGAACCAATGCTACTCCTCACGAGCGTTTGTTTCACCACCAACAGAGCTCTGAAAATGTAATTCCGTTCCCACTTTGGTTAATATCTCCCGGGAGAGTTCACATAAAGAAATATATTAGGCAGAGCAAATACGATATTTTAGTTGAAGTGAGGCTAATCGTAGCAAATTCTGTGTACGCACGATGTTATGGCGTGATCAGGCCTTAGATGAATGGCCTGCCTGATAACACCTTCAAACATTAAACCTGGAAACGAGCGGGATTGCAACGCCACCATTTGGTCGTCGATCCTTGCGAAAGAAGACAGTTGCAGAAATCCCCTCCACCGGTCACTGAGCGGGGCCGCAGAACCATGCGCTTGATATAGGCCGGCGTAACACCCGGAACAAGCGTCTTTCGTCTTTCGTCCTTAGTCCTTTGGGTGACCCGACCAGCGAAGCTGACCCGGAAGATGGGTGTGTCCGGCCGGCGTTAACCGTCTCGCAGAATCAGCCTCCAGCTACAACAAGGTGACGACTTTCCAGTTAGGTTTAATTAAAAGGGACGTAGCTCAATAATGACTCATGATTCGGTACATCACAACAGTCGCTGATGAAATTTTATTACATGAAGATTATACAATTGCTATTTAAAGGGCTATTGATCGGGGGAGCTTTAAATTGAATACCAAGATGATTATTACGGAAATTACATTATGATTCACACCATTTTAATTAAACCTAACTTGAAAGTAATCACCTTGTAGCCGGAGGCTGATTCTACGAGACGGTTAACGTCGGCCGGACACAACCACCTTCCTGGTCAGCTTCGCTGGTCGGGTGGCCCAAAGGACTAAAGACGGAAGACGCTTGTTCCGGGTGTTACGCTGGCCTATATCAAGCGCATGGTTCTGCGGCCCCGCTCAGTGTCCGGTGGAGGGGATTTCTGCAACTGTCTTCTTTCGCAAGGGTCGACGACCAAATGGCGGCCTTGCAATCCCGCTCGTTTCCAGGTTTAATGTTTGAAGGTGTGATCAGGAAAGCCGTTCAGCTAAGGCCTGATCACACCATAACATTGAGTAAAATTATCTGATGGACGGGAAACTACGGTCTCTACTCAGCACTTGGTTCCATTAAGTGTTTCTCCACATAATATTTCAGATAATTATTCAAAAGACAATATATTTCACCAAGTTATAAACAAGGAGTTACTGATAGAGATTATTGCCATACTTTCCAATACATTCGTCTGAGAGAACATGGTATTAATATTTATTAGTTTCTCGTAGACAAATAAAAATGTGTCAGCAAACACATTAATACTTATTTTAAAATGGATTCAAGATACCAGTCCCGAGTACATATTGTTAAAAATACTCGGTACTTAATAAATATATTGTGTATGTCAAAAAGATTACAATACATGTAATATGGTTGACAAATTTGAAACATA
Organism: Clitarchus hookeri; assembly: GCA_002778355.1. NCBI lineage: Eukaryota > Metazoa > Arthropoda > Insecta > Phasmatodea > Phasmatidae > Clitarchus > Clitarchus hookeri. The sequence continues at coordinate 14,343 of NQII01011165.1, forward strand.
AAAACTTCGGCTCCCATATTCCCCTATTAATTATTTAATGAGTGAGTGAAGAGATTTGGGCGGCTCTTTACAGCGAGGTCTTGAGAGCCGATGAGGGTGATTAAGGTGAGTATGGAGCGGCGCCGGAATGAAAGGGCGGGAGAAACGGGAGATCCCCAAGAAAACTGGCCGACCAACGGCATCATCCGGCACGATTCCCACATGTGAAAATCCGGTGACCCGGCAGGGAATTGAACCCGGTGCGCCTTGGCGGGAGGAGAGCAGGCTAACTAGTCTCTGCTAGACATTCTTTTTTGTAGTAGCTTTGAAATGTTTGTAGTTTTTTTATGGTATGTTTTTGTCTCTTTGGAGTTTAGAGTTGAAAAAGTATAAAGGGACTTCTTCTGAGTGTTTTGTTCGTCTCATCACATCTGCTATAACACTAATACAAGTCTAGCTACCGAGTAAAAACTTTGCCGGACATAACTCTGTCTAGCTCTTATTCTATGAAGCATCGAATCTAATTTGGGCTCCCTCGCTCAAGGTAGAATATCCTGTTCAAATTAAAGATGGTTCGATTTCTTGTGTGCCTCTGCAGAGTGGCGATAACGGTTCTTCACTAGCTGCCATATTACAGTGGCTTGTACATTGCCTCCGGTCCAGAAGGAGGTATGTAATCGTCAGGTCATCCAGTAAAGTGGGTTACACTAGCACAGACAGTGAACCTTAAGGCCATATTTCGCGGTAATTGTTAATTTCGTTATCAGAAAGAGATTTATATAAGGACTAAATAAATGTTAATACTTGCAGTCAAATGATTATCGTTTTTAAAATATAGTAGCGAAAATACGAAAATTTCGGAATATGGGACCCAAAGTTTCTATGTTCCAAATTTGTCAAACATATTACATGTAATGTGATCTATTTGATATACACAATATATTTATTAAGTACCGAGTATTTTTAACAATCTGTAGTTGGGACTGGTATCTTGAATCCATTTTAAAATAAGTATTGATGTTTTTGCTAACACATTTTTATTTGTCTAAGAGAAACTAATAAAATATTAATACTATGTTCTCTCAGACGAATGTATAGGAAAGTATGGCAGTAAGCTATATCAGTTACTCCTTGTTTATAACTTGGTGAAATATATTGTCTTGCTCCTCGCTTTAATTACCAATATTAAACATTTATGTCCATTTTACAACATTTATTAGTGATTAATAACACGTCCTTTATTAATTCGATCTAGTTGTCTGCCTTATGATTGCGAAGAGAATTTTGACAACGAGAACACACTATGACCAAGCATTTATCTCAGCTGCGTTCATTGATTTGATGAAATGTGAATCACTTGCAAGTGTTCCTACTTGGGGATCATCAAATATCCTTACTTCCACTTTCACCGTGCTAAGAACATAAAATGCACTTTATTTAAGTTCAAAGCGTAATCCATTTTTGTTCAAAATGTTCACAAACTGTTTTATGAGGCCCAGTTTGACACGTAACGGTGGCAGGATGATTCTGTCATAGGCAACCATTAGCATGTTGATTCAATTTTGTTTCGCAAGCAACGATTTTTTTTCGCAAAGAATAGTTTCTCCTTAACACTTCCAATTCTTGGCAAAAATATGTAGCGAAATAATCGCTTGCAACAAGCTAGACGCGAAGTACCATGCGCCTATGAGGAGCTGAACATTTTATTGGCGATTGTTTATTGCTTTCGTCATGTCTTCTGTTTACCTGTCATCAGTTGTACCAATGAATGGTTGTCACTGTCCGCCATTGTTCAAGGGCTCGTCCATATTCACGACCACCCATAACAAGAGCGAACAGAATAAAGGATGTTTATAAATTTATCAATCTCATTCGCTTATCTTATAGTCGAGCGGTGTTTTTCAGCTGTGTGATATTTGTTAAGGACAATTTTCTCACATTGCAACACTCTTAACCTGAATTAGTACCAGACTGATTCAACAGTCATATAATTGCGTTATGGAAGGTAGAATCTACTGTTCTGATCTATGGCGTGGTGACTATCCCATACGCCTGTAAGGTGTTGTTCAGTTATTGAAAATGTCCTCCCTTCTTGCTCTACCAAATTCATATCAACACTTCAGGGCTTCAAATAAGAGGAAGAATGTCAGACCAATAAGAATCTCACTGTCTGACGTCAGAAGTACCAAACAACCGACTTCCCTTAAATTATTTCGCACAAGTAACGCTACGGTCGGCATTGTAAACTTACATGTTTTATGTTGCTCAGTCACTTGTTTTCAAAATAGAGGTACTGTTAATACTTAAGGTTATTCAAACCTATCATTTGGAACATTAAACTGATTAAATCCTTAGTTGATGCTCCGAATACGACCTCCGTAATGCAGTGGATTGCACGCTAGCTTATAGCACGAGTTTTTCTGGGTTCAAGTTCCCGGGTAAGGCATGTGTGTATTTGTAATTGTCTCACTACTGCTGCATACGTTTCTGGTTTCATTTATAAAGTTATTGCTTTGCAAGTCAAGTTCTTCCTACCAACTCAGCTTTTAAGAAATTATTTAAAATGTAATTGCACAATGTTGGGGAAAGTAGGCACATTAGTTATATCAATCAGTATCTTCTTGTTTATGTTAATATGACATAATACATTCCACGCGTTTATAAGTTAAAAACTTTTAAATAGCGTATTAATTTTTAACAAATGGAAAATAACTTAATTTACCAATAATGTGTAAGTAAATATGCTCAAAATAAAAGTAGGATCATTAAATATAAATACATAATTGACGCTTACTGAGCAAAATGGTATTTATGAGCAGGGAGGAGTTCGACTAAAGTAAGCTTGTGCGCGAGGAGGCAGAGACAACGGACAAGGGATTGTATGTACTTTGTGGTTATAAATATGTTAATTTCACTAATTCCTCTAGCAGCGCTCTTGTCTTCTGAGGATTTATATGTTAAGACCGCAGTTGTTCATTTATTCGCTGCGGCCACGATGAAGCGCTCTTTATACTGTCGCGAAAGGAGCAATAAAGNCTAAAGTATTAGAATAGGGTTTTGCAGAAACAGCACATTATATGAACAGGTAATTATAGAGCAGAGACAAAAAAAACCTATTGCTACTCTGAAACTATAACACTGGTCTTAATATTGTCATTTTCAGATAAAATCCCAACATATGCGAGGTATTTATCACATTCGTAGGAATTTAATTAGAGGTAATTCAAACATATCAAAATATATCAATTATACATCTGCTCCTTCTGCATACAATCAATATTTCTTCGAATTATTTTACTTCAACGTATCTTTGTGTCATATTATGGACGTATCNCTCCTTCTGCATACAATCAATATTTCTTCGAATTATTTTACTTCAACGTATCTTTGTGTCATATTATGGACGTATCAACTCGCATAAGACATAATGCACAGACGTTAAGCACTACATTAACATATTACTCCACAGTGTCCAAAACAATAGGCTAGTGAAATATTAAATTGTAAAATCCACGATACTCTTCCGGCATGCAACACATTAATTTGCGTATATCAGCAAGCTTTTACCACTGAATTGACAACAAGTTGTCCGGATAGGCATATGATGAAGGCAATGTGTTGTTGTTCATCGTACTCAATTTAAAGGTGTCCTTGAATAAACCATCAATAAATGCACATGCAACAACTCCAGAGCAGTCTGCTTCGTACACAAAATGTGTATGAATTGTGGGTTGGAAGGTCTTAAATTGTCCACTTGGAAAAGCACGTCCTAAGGATTACGTGGGTAGACACGATTTGTTGTTTCTTCGGCCACCACTGTTTGAAGTGTATCCTATCACTGGATTCTACTAGCTTCGCTGCGAAATATCTCTGTCTACTGGAAGTCACAATAAGTTCAGCAAGTTTCATTAGCGAATGCAATCGATCTTGCCTCCGCAAATTCCGCTTCACCATTGCAAAATGTCTATCGTTCGGGAGAAAGGAATGTCCTCGTTGGGAAAAGTACTGGTCGATATTTCGGAAACGACCAGGGGTCACAAGTCCTAAGAAACATCAATCTACTGCACGGTATTTCGGCCAGGACCACTGTCGGATTAAAACATGAAAATACTTTGCTGTGCTCGGTATGTCATTTTGTATAAAATCAAGCAGAAATGATGCCAATTAATTGGTGCCCTTTCTGGCAGAGCCTTCATGGCACACGTAAAATGGTGAATCATTTGAAACCAAAGGCGTGACAAAAAAATACTTTGATAGTCAGCTGTCACAGATGGTATGTTTCCTGCACTGGAACTGCTCTTAGCTCACAGTTTTGCACGAAGTAAAATGAAATAGCAGTCACAGTCTCATCGTCTAAACATTTTGATTTTGTGGCCTTCAGCTAAGAATAGAATTTGTTTGCTTATCACTTATGCACCAACAATTCAGCTAATGCAACTCTTATTTCAGTGTTATTTAGCGATGGACTTTTAATTTTGACAGGCAGTTCCCCGAGTCAAAAACAGGTATCGACCTGAGGGCGACAGAGAGAAAAGTCAACTAACTCTTTGAATATTTTACAGTTTCAGTCGTGTGGGACAACGTAGAGAGTCCAAGATACAGCCATTTTTGATATAAGCATACAGTGGAAGAACATAACATTATAAAACTTAAAATTGCTTTTCTGTAAAATAAGCAAAATGTGACATATAAAGTTTTCCTCCTCNAGAACATAACATTATAAAACTTAAAATTGCTTTTCTGTAAAATAAGCAAAATGTGACATATAAAGTTTTCCTCCTCTGTATTAATTTGTGTTTCTATAAAAGTAGCTACCTACACATAACATTATATCTGCGACAACTATGTACTCACATTCACCTCGTTACTACATACTTACAGGTTAAGTATAGGTTTGTATTTTCTTCAACTCACTTGGAATTATCCTTCTGCTGTTTCACAGTGACATACTCTCTTTAATAATACATATATTCCTCACCAGCAAAATATGCCTTCCTTATCACTTCTCGTTTGTAGACAACAGTCTTACCACACGTATTATCACGTTCTGAATCACATATCGACGACATTGTCAATGATTTATTATTACGTTAAAAGCGTTTCGTCGCTGCAGACTTAAAGTTGTGATGACATGTCTTTGACACGTGTTCTTTCTGCGTGCTCCCAGGATTTCACCAGCCTTCTACACGCATGGCAGCTGTAGTTTCTTATAGTGTTTCTGATGACATGATAGTTCTACGCCTATAGTTCACTATTTTACTGTAACCCCATTTTTCCAAAAAGTGACATGTGCTCTTACTGCAATCCTCGATTCATATGCTTTTCGCGTCTGACCTGCCACTGGAAGCGTGTGCAGAATTCACGTACTCTTGTTATGGTGGATATCTGGAAGGTTTACGGCCGACTGGTAGCTGAGTAGAAGGCGAAGCAGGTACTGGGCTGGTAATGCATTCGAACCAGCGAGCGCTGACAGCAAGTGGTGCTGAAGAACTGGGAACACGTTATTGAACAAACCTTTTTATTTATCTGCCACTAATTTCCAAAAATAATAGTCTTTGTTATTCGCGTCTTCCACTGATACGTTAAGTTACATGCTCTTTTTTTTGTTTGCGTTTTTTTAAACAATTATTGTGGTGAGGTGCTCAAACATAAAAAAAACATGAACTAATATATATATATATATATACATACATATATATTACAATTACAGAACTTTTTCATTATTTTGCGTGCTCGGAATGTAGGGTATTATGAGGAACCAATTATACAATGCCTAGAAATCATCTATGTCGACAGAGGATAAATATATTTCCCTGTTTTTAACCATGTATGTTGTTCCACCACAAGGACCCTGAGATGTGACATTAAATACTTTATTTTCATATTTGATGCTATCGCACAACATTTCCAGAAAAGAGGCACTTCGTACGATGCTTCCAATCTATACCGCCTGTTGGTTGAATATTGTTAAATTGTTTAATATATATATATATGTATATGTCAAACTTACGCAAACTATTTGTGAAGCTACCAATTTTAACATCGTTGCCTGACCCATTTAAATCATGAATTTTTACGTAGTCTTCTGTAGCATTTATGGTGTGCACGTTTTGGTGCAAATTTATTTGAAATGTTCCAGTGTAGCACTTGATGGAAATCGGTAGATTTGTCCTCGAGACACGGCATAAAACCTACATCATTTTTATGTGGCGATCTTCATAAATTGAGGACAACNCGGTAGATTTGTCCTCGAGACACGGCATAAAACCTACATCATTTTTATGTGGCGATCTTCATAAATTGAGGACAACAATGCAGTCTGTAGCAATTTTTATGATTGTTTACCACCAATATACAAAATTAAGTAAAAATAGATTACATAGTTTTGTAGATATCGCCCAAAAACTGGAGCTATTTTATAGCCGCCATTCTGAAAATAAGTGTGTCCTACTTTACAAAAATACAATTATTGTTATGACCTACCACAGTACAACATCTTCGCAAAATTTTGTAAGAATCGGTTGATTGTTTCCCGAAAGACGAGATACAATTTTATTTTTCATTGGTAGGGCTATATTACAAAATGGCAGAGATATAGGCCCCTACGTTGACACATTTGATGGTTTAATGGGTACTGCCAGCATACAAAGTTAAGCTGGAATTTGTTACGTTAGTAAAATATACTAAGCTAAATTATTTATATAGACACCATTTTGGAAATGCCTGCCTACATGAAATACAACAGTTTACACTACCTGCTGCAGTACTGTTTGTTTGCCAAATTTGGAAGGAATCTGTAAATTATTTTTCAAAATATTATAATAAAAAAAACTTTGTTTACCCGCATGGCGATATCTTGAAAAATGATGGACAAAATATGTTCTATGTGCATACAGTTGATAGTCGTAAGATCTACTGCCAGCATACGTGTTTGTGTATATGTATGAATGCACTGTATGTACTATACATACACACAGACACGTTTATTGTATATGAATACATTTATATATATTCAAAATATGTTGTGTGCATATCTACGCTTTCCTCGCACAGCTAGCTTGAATGCGATATGAAATACTAACTTAAATGCTTTGCAATTTTGAATAAAACGCGGACTCTTAGGGATATTTATAGTTATTAGATAGATTCATTTTCCGAACTTCGTTTCCTTAGAAATGTATACAAAGTGTTGTAATCTAGCAGACGCAGAGCCAAAGCATTGAAGTTCAAGATAAGTGTATTGTTACATAGTACATTAAGGAGCTTATTTCACTTCAACGAAAAAATTTTCTTTCACTTAGAAGAAATAACTGAAATGGTTTACTTTTAATTGAAACACATGTGCGTTTGTCTAATACTTCATTTTATTTCAAATAATTATTACTTCTTGAGTGTTTATATACATGAGACAAACACAAGTTAGGTAAAAATCGTTCTTTAGTTACAAGGAACTTGCTAGTGTCTCCATGAAATATTTTGTTGATACAGGAATATTGCTCGAGATTGCGCGGCAAGAACTAAGCGAAGGTCAGCAAAAAGGAAAGATAATTGCAGGAGGAAATAATTTAAAATGATAGAGGAAAGAGCGGATTAGAGGAAGCAAGACTGAAGATATAATTTCAGGTTAAATTTAATGGACGATGAAAAGTAAGTTTTGCCGGAAGAGAAAATGCCTTGGCAGGAAATTCGAGCAAGCTCCTAACTTCCGGTTAGGAGGCAGGTGAAGTAAATGATAAGAGGAAGAACTACACAAGCACAAAGCGACAAAAAGTCAACAAATTGAAGTCACCAGCTGAATTTCGACAAACTGGAGCATGGTGCGATCAACGGAGAAATCACTACACTTAGTTTCCTTGTCGCTACTATTCTATCGACATGCTTTTGTTTAATTGGAAGTTCACTAACTATGACATACATTAAAAACATTTTAAAAAATTTTTGTTGCAGAAAGTACTCATTTCAATTTTTCTAAGTAATTGTATACAAACTTACAAGCAATAAGAAATGTAATACTAGTGGTCTTCATTCTAACGGGGCCGCGGTGGCCGAGCGGTTAGCCTGCTCGCCTCCGACCAAGGCCAATCGCGTTCAATCCCCGGCCGGGTCACTCCCGGACTTTCGCAAGTGGGAATCGTGTCAGACGATGCCGCTCGTCGGCGGGTTTTCTAGGGGATCTCCTATTTCCCCCTGCACTTGCATTCCGGCGCTGCTCCACTCTCGCCTCATTTCACACTCATCAGCCTCTCAAGACCTCGTTGTTAAGAGCCGCCCAATTCTCTCACCTCAACTCAACTTCAGTCAGACAGGAATGAAATAAATTATTTAATCAAGTGTACTCTCATTTTAGTAATGGAGGTTTGTGGATGCATGCCAAGTGCATGATCGTTCTATACCTGAAGTCAATTTTTCTTAAAAAAAAAAACCGACCACTTCCTCTTCGGTTTTAACTGCAGTTAGTGTACTGATTTTCATATCCAACGCTGTTTCTAAATTGTTTCCTCCTTTATTTCTCAAATGGTAGTTTTATATTTTGTAGCTTTATTTAAAGTCGTTAAAGTTATTTCGCAAAAAATTTATTTACAATTTTTGTAGTAACTGTTAACATAATGCAGACGAACTGCATATTACATTTATACAACCTGCAAAGTGAAGAAAGAAACATCAAAAACGCACGAAAGATGATTTGGCTTACTGGATTCAAATAATACATCCAACAGTGAACTAGAAGTAAAATTAACTTAATTATTTTATAATTTATTCGAATTAAGAATTTGTGAATATTTTTCTATTTAAAAACACAAAAACATGATTTATTGACATTCTAAAGATTGAGGAAATTCGTGAATCTGAAAGAGACAAAATATTACAAAAACTCTAAATTTGACTTTTCAAATCAATGAAGAGAACCTGACTTATTTAACAGTCACTTCAGCCAATTTAACTGACGAATTATTGAAAAAAATACCAGTTTTCCTTCACTTATTTATTCAGTGACATTTTACATTGATATGCCAACCATTTCATTCGCTGTTTTTCAGTGATTTGTTTTCTGACTGAGGGATCAGTTAAAAATGTGTATGAAGTTACAGGTTAATAACGCGTTTCAAATGTTGCAATAACGCATTAACTAATAAAACAAATACAAATATTTTTTTATGTGAATTTTGTTTTTTACAATGCCATTTTACGAGGCAATATGAACATTGTTTTTCATTCCGTTTTTACGTCTTTCATCTCTTTTTCACGTAGTGTTAACGATCGGATTGAAAGTTTTAATTTAATTAAATGAGATGAAGTGAGTTCATTTATAAGTATAATTTTTTTATCAACCCTTATGTTACCAATTAAACTAAAAACGAAAAGAAAGAGCATACGATTCAAAGGTAAATACTTTCGTAAGAAATATAAATATTTCGCCTATTATAGTCATTTAGGCTAACTTGGTCGGGAAGGTAACGGCTCAGAATTGGGATAGTGTGGGTTCAAATCCTGAGCACCGCGATTATATTACTTTTTTAAATCACGTTAATTGGCACAATATAAACAATGGCTAGCGGAAATATGTTTATTTTTCGTAATGATTTGGCTAAATTCAATTAAAACAATATTATATTTACCGCACGCAGTTAGCAGTCACTTATTCAATCAGTGAAATCGTTTCACCGAAACCCCCAGTTGTTTTCCACCGATTCTAAGTGGAGCCATTTTTCACTGCTGACGTCAATAAGCAGGATATAATAACCCCAAATGATTAGCCTCGTCATTCTTCGGTAATTATGTCTTCTCTATTCGGCAGCATCTAGTGGCATTGCTGCTACCGGGTCAAAGTTCACAATAGATCATGTGCGTCTGCATGCCAATATGCTTTCAATTGCACGACAATGGAAGTACGTGGTTTCCCTAAAATGGCCATGCCAAAGACTAACAGCTAGGGGATAAATAATGGTGCCGAGTTGTATACAAACACAACAGTCTTCTCCTAGACATAATTTGATGCGTTGTACACCGCGCTGCACTGACAGTTGTGTAGGGAAGTCAAAGAAGTCAACACGTGGTGAGATACGCATTCAACACTCATGTCAACTAGCCACGGGTTACTAAGTACTATTTTACGACGTTAACAGCCTTGCCGGCAGCCGCCAACGTCTAATGGAGAACCAATGTTAAACAAAATTCCTTTCCATTGCGTCAATTTTAAAGATAGCTATTTCAAACAAAAAAAACATTTTGACGCGACTTTCTCAGAAAATATTGCTCTGAAAATAATTTTTGAAAAAATTGTTTATTCTTCTTTTTATTGTTGTACATATGTAAATTTCAATATTACATGTTACAAAAAATAAATTAAACAAAACAATTGGCAAGATGTTCTGAAAAGCAAAATTCCTTAAGCAATTTTGCGTGTATTATTTTGTTTGAAATAGTTATCTTTGAAACTGACGCAATGAGAAGGAATCTTGTTTAACTTGGCGGCTGCTGGCTTTGTGGGCAAGGCGGTTAAATGAGGAGATGCGGGAATTTATTACATTATTACAGCTGAACTACCGTTCTAGTAAATAATGACGATGTTCTGGTCAATACATGTTTAGTCCTATACTTGCACACCAGGCACATGATTAATAAGTGCAGAAATCTGTACGGTGTTGTTCTGTTACACGCGGAACACGAATTACTAAGGATTTAACTGCTGCTGGACATTTGCCATGAATTAGTTATTCGAAAACACGTAACCTATTACAGTTAAATATTTGAAATTTGGAGCTTCTAAAGCCAGCCTATTCCAGATATTACAAAAAGGTTTAATTATCGATCACTTGACGTCCGGGAAGGTTGGAATTTTCAAGATTAAAAAATTTAATGGAAATAAGTTATATTTACGTTATTTAGTTTTAAATTTTGTGATTAGGAAGTGTTATAAGCTTGTAAAAGACGGATAGACCTACAGATTAAAATCTCAATATAAACGCGAAGAGTGGCGTTCTCATATATAGATATTAAAACAATTATATTTCCTAGAAATTAACCTCTAAATTCACTAACGAGGAAGTGAAATGTTTGCATGTGGTCACTCATCAATACTGGCATTTCTGTGCTGTCATGCGTTGTGTCTAACACAACTATTGTCACGACTGCACAACTTCATTTACAATGTGACGCATTGGCAATACCGCGTATGATTTAACAAGTTTATTTAAAATTGTTTTAAGTTCAGAAATACGTGTTTTTAATTAATGGTCAGCTACTAGTATGATTGTCAAATGATAAATTACAATTTTTACCTATTGGTCGTAGTGCAGTAAATGTTACCTTATTTGTAATATATTAAGTGTAGCGTTAACAGACAGGCAGTTCCATATATATATGTGTGTGTGTGTGTTTCTAAACACTATTTTCATTTTAACTGATATATTTATTTATTTATCATTAACTGTAAATTTCGTCAATGTTCGTTTCATTTATCTTGCGAATAATATTGCATGGCCAACAAGGGAAAAAAAAAATTTGAATCTTAAACTTCTGGTTATTTACGGTGTCGTTGATTGATACTTCTAAATGTACTAATTACGTGTATATTAGGAAGAAGCCGAAAATAAAGAATATACTTGATTAGCATCTGGCAAGAGGGTTTTAAATATGACGCCGCGCAAAAAATTTTTTAGTCTTACCAACGGTAAAAAACTATGTACGTATAAGAAAGTAAAGGTTTTCTGCTCACAAAAACACATATTAAAATCAAATCGCATTGCATCTTTTCTGCAAATTAAAGTGTTGTATAGTTTTCACTACTTTATCAGACGTACCTAACATTAAACCGGCTTGAAGCTTTCGTTTTAAATTGTCCACAGATTTGTATTTGTTTAATCTAATAACAAGCGAAACGAATATCAGAATTTAGTTTAGAACAAGTTTACAAGGTTGGAGAGGTTTGACAGTAGGGGACAACAGATTTAAAAGCGCACGAATCCCGAAATTGCCCTAGAGATATTTCAACGAAAAATTTCAAACTGGCTCACAATAAGATTATGAGAATGATAGAGTGCATAACGTGGGCGTATATGAGTTTATGAGATAGCAGAGTCTTTATATTTCATAATAAACCGCTGTTTCTTTGAACCTTAACAAGAGCAATTTGTGAGTTTACAATACAATAATAATATGTCTTACGTTTTCGAAGCAAACTACATGGCAAGTGGGTGAGCATAGTAAATTTCACATGAGGATAAAACATTTTTCACTAACAAACTATATTCTTTAGATGTTTAACTGGTATTCGTTATCTTACCAAATTATTTGCGGAGATCAACGCCTAATTTTGATCACATTTTTGTGTAGAACCTGCGTCAAAGCAAGAGAGAGGGTTTTATATTTGGTGGAACTAATCGACATTACTGAAATCTAGTCAAGGAACGAGATCTCGATGTCCTAATAAATGGGTTGATAGGCCATTGTGCACAACCAATTTTCACATTGATGCTATTGTCAAGTGGTTTCGGCGTTATTGCAGGCGATGCTTGAGACAATTTTGGGGAGATAGATAATTCAACTATATAAGGAACTTGAAATACGTTGCTACATGTTTGAAATCCCCGTTTTAAAACATCTGGTTACAAGTACATTCATGAACTCAGTGTTGCAATTAGTAATTAAATCCTTAGAATATTGTTAGGAACAAAAATACGCTACCAATCAAAAGGTACTGCATTGCAAAAAGTTCAAAATAACTAGTTTTTCTTAGAAGTTAGCTCTTATATCATACCATGAAAGACTACCTAAAGAGTTCCAACAGCTCCTTGAAGGTAAATTTGTATACAATATTTAGGGTTTTTTTGTAATAACACAATTTATATGTCGGTCAAATCCACGTCAAATTTCCCATCCAGAACCAGGCATGGTGCACTGCTTAGATGATATATATGTATCGAGCGAAACCAAATAAATGCCTGTTATAAACTACTAACTTAATACAACTATTGCAGTCCTAAAGATGAGAAAGTAAACATTGTGAAACAGCAGACCTTCAATATAAAGTGAGTGAGAGTAGTGAAGAGATTTGGGCGTTTCTTAAAATCGAGGTCTTGAGAGCCAATGAGGGTGAAGTGAAGCGAGGAAGGGAGCAGCGCCGGAATGCAAGGGTGGGGTAAATGGGAGATTCCCGAGGAAACCCGCCGACCAGCGGCATCGTCCGACACGATTCCCACATGCGAAAATCCGGGAACGACCCCATCGGGAGGCGAATAGTATGACCACAGCATATATAAAGGCAGGCCTTAAAATCTCTGAGTGAAAACTAGGAGAAAACTGAAACATGGCTTACTCTTTAACTAAGTATGAAGATAAAAGAAATGTCTTTGAAATAATTATTTGTCATTAATAGCATACTATAGTAACACAAATAAGAACAAAATAACATAAAATATTCAAAATTAAAGGCTAACATGCCAGGATTCCAATAGTATATATTAAGGAAAGAAAGCAACAGTGTTTGTGTTTAGTTATGTAGAACCGAATTTGGCATGTAAGTATTGCTATGTTAGGACATGTTACCACGCACGAAATAAATAGATAAAACACTGTGGAGAAAACACGGTGTACTACGTATTTCATAAACTATTTATGCGGTGTTCGAACTCTTATCTATATTTGTGGACCAGTATTGGCATCTAGAGGGCAGATTTGGTCAGGCCCGTTCCTATGTAGAGCCTATGTTTCATCCTTAAAACTTCCGTAAGTAGTCATACCCGATGGTTTTGGTTTATGGTATTATTCAGTCTTCGGTAAATATATCTTAAAATCGAGTGAAATTTATTGTAATCGAAGAGTTTATTTCTCGCTGTTTTTGCTGTCATCATAAAAAACTGTAAGTTTTATACTATTCATATCTGATTTCATCCAATCTTTTCTGCTTCAGAACATTTTTTCGAAACCAATGTTATTTGTCATGATTCAGTCGGGCTGACTTTAAAATATGAGTATCTCTATTTAAGTATTTAAAAAAAAACGATCATATTGAACGGCTATTCGAGTGTATTATTTAATTTCCTAGTGTTTCAATTAAAATAATAAATTTTACCGAACTCTTTTATTTTGCAGCACATATTTGCGGAGTGTTGAAAGTTTTTCAAAATTCGTATCATCGCAGCACTTATGCCTCCATTTAATTCTGAGTACAGATTATATTGGGACCACGAACTTTCTTAAATGGGTTCTTTTGAAAACTAGGTAAGATTTGATACAGCAACATGCGGAAATTAAAACGGCACAACCAAAGGAAGTTCATAACCGCTTATAATAAAATCACTAACATATCAAATGTGTTATCTCGAAACTCCATCTCTAATTTTCTATTCTCTCACAGAACGTCTTCGTATCTACGGCCTTGTATATTTACATATGTTTAAACGTGATCTACAATATGGAAATAATACCTCTCTTGTGTTCATACACATAATATTGGGATTTTTTTAAGGATTTTTTTAAATTTTGTTTTTGATAAATAATACTGATTAACTATTAAAATATATTTTACGAACTGTCATTTAGCAAAAGACTTTTTCTCGCCTTGCAATTTAAGTGAAAAATTTCTCACGCGTGTTTTGCAGCGGCATTCAGAGGTCACAAGAGTTTAGAAATACTCGACTTAGGTCATTTTACTTCTGATAAAGGTTGAGGGCCTCGAGAAGGTGAGGGTAAATAAACCACGATGATTAAAGAGCAGACAACAAGCGTCTCCCAGAATTTTCATTTACTTTGTAATGAGTTCCTGTTGACAACACCAAAACTCGGCTTTACTCCTTACAGTAAAGCCCCTGACCCCTAATAATTTTGTTTGTTGCACTTTGCACTCAAATAAAAAAGATTTAAATAATAATTTTTTCCTACGTTTAAGTAAGATAGAAATATCATTTATATACAGTTGGGAAGCAAAACGTGACGTTCCTGCAATAATGAACACATTATATGATTTCATTTTGTAGGCTTCAAAGTTTTCATTTAAATATGAAAGCTACCCGTGTAACAAGCTTTGTGTAAAAAAAAATAAAAAATTCTAAGCAATTTTAAAAATTTTATAACAAATAAAATGAGATCATCAAATTGTATTTGTTTTTGAAACATCACATTATTTAGCTAAACACATAGAATAACAAATAAAATGAGAAAAACAATTTTCTGTGTTACAAGAATTTTGTCATGTTTTGTTAGCATCGCAAACCAATTCTGCCAAAATATATACGTAATTTACAGCCCGAGAAGGTGAGCGTGATGTTTGAAGATTAAACGTTTGTAAAGTAAATAATTTATTTCGCAAATCAATTTAGAAAAAAACTATTATAAAACTAAAAATCAAATGTTTTATATAATTCGTTTAATATTTTTATACGCAGCGGAGTGAAAGACAGTAAAATGAAATCATATTATTTTGAATAAATTCAATTATCGAATTTTTATTTATGCAAAATACTTCCACAGTGGCTATAATTAAATAAATAGCATAATTAAAAAAATACATTTTTATCCCATTAAAGACAATTGATGCATAAATCAAATTCATATAATTCATGTCAACTGGAACTACTAAAATCGGCCAGTTGCATAATCGAAATATTACAACATTCAAACATGCCGTTTAACTTCGGGAGTAGCTCTCAACTGTGTAAGCAGGTGTCTCGTTACGCTTTGACACAGTTCGTAATCACTCTGACTGTGCGTTCTTTTCAAACTCTGACATTCGTTAAGCTGTAAAATACCTGGGCTACTATGTGAAAAGCAAATTTACTACTTTTCATTTTTGTTGACGGCTCAGTACTGTGCGCATGTTCCCGTGCATACCGGGGAAGAGCATCTGTGGTGAGTCTGTTGGTGCGAACAGCTCTCTTCCCGTCGTACAAGTCCCCCCTTTTAACAACCCCGCAACTTGCCAGCATAACGCAGTTCAAAACGTCGAGAGGTGAAACTGCTCACTCATCCGCAGCGAACAGAGCTCCATTCGACTACAAAGGACGAGAGAGCACGAGCCCACACCACAACACTTCCTGACAGTTCTCCCCGGGTCGCAAGAAACTGAAGGACTGCGTTTCAATTACACTGAAAAGCAAAAAAAACTGGCATAGGCGTGCGTACGCAAATAACAGAGGAATGGAACCAATCAAAGTAACGCGATGCGGTCGGCAGCTAGATCTGTTACTGCTGCTTCGATGGCAGGTTATCAAGATTTAAGTGAGTTTGAACGTGGTGTTATAGTCGGCGCACGAGGGATGGGACATAGCATCTCCGGGGTAGCGATAACATTTGGATGTTCGCGTACGACCATTTCACGAATGTACCGAGAATATCGGGAATCCGGTAAAACATCACATCTTCGACATCGCTGCGGCCGGAATAAGAATCGCGAAAGAACGGGACAAGCGACAATGACGAGAAAAAGTGACAGACGTGCAACCCTTTCTCAAATTGGCGTAGATTCGATTTGTGGACTGCCCTGCGCGATTAATGGTGTGAATTTCCTCCTGTATACCTTCAGACATTAGTCGAGTCCATGCCACGTCGTCTTGCGGCACTTCTGCGTGTTCGTATGGGGAGGGGAAGGAGGCTACACGATATTAGGCGGGTGTACCATATTTTTTGCTCTTCAGTGTACGTATGCTCATGACAGCGTTACCCAACCAGCGGTCCGTGGGCCTCATGCAAGCTCCGTCCCGTAACGCATGGCCTGCGGGCTTATATCTAGAATACAGGATCCGACATAAAAACCTCCCACATTTTGAAGGGCAATAGGTTAAACACGTTAAATAGTGTGGCAGGTTTGATAAGCAGTATAATATTACACACAATGAAGTTTTTTTATTGTACGGTACAGGAGGCGTACCTCCCGCATTTGACGTAGACATTGGTACGGCAATGGCACTTAACAATACAAGCTTCGTTACTGGACTGAAATCAGCGCTCGCCAGCTTCAAGGAAGACCTCTACGCACCCCATATGCTACTGTGTGGTGCGTCATCGGCAACCTCGTTGTTACTGTGCTTATGTTGGTTGAGGAAGAAGGGCGTGCAGTTACTGTGGCGGCCATTCGCTACGTGCAAATGTAACGCACACTTCTGGGAACCGAACTCGCACAACTTGCCATCCCGAATGTGTGGTCGCAACGTGATGACGCTACCGTTCACACAGCGCCGGTCGCATTGCATGGTGACGTCAGGTGGCCCGCACAGTCGCCAGATCTGAGCCCTTGCGATTTGTTACTCTGGGGACACCTCAAAACTTATGTTTACCGATACTGTGCACGAACCGTCGACCAAGTGAAAGCTGCAATACGCTAACAAATTGCCAACATTACGCAGCAACTCACCCAGCGCGTCATTGAACAAATCCGAACACGTTTCAATATGCAAATCAATAATGGCGGCCATCATTTGGATGACATAATTTAAACGATCTAGTACAAATAAACTGCATTGTGTGTCAAACCATATTTTTTAATAAATGTTTGCCTACAATTTAAATTGCTTTTCCTGTTGTTCAAAATGTGGGATTTTTTTCTGCCTGATACTATATAATTACAATTCCGTTTGCTGAAATAGAAATTAATTCCTCACAATATGTATGAAATTTTCTACAACTAATATATATAATTTAATGAAATATTGCGTTGTATTAATAACGAACTGGTTCATATGTAGAATGAGAAAAAATACATTTCACAATTAAGTTCATGGACATGTTAGCGCCCAATTGCAGGCAGCCACGCACTACGGCGTTTACAAACTTATTAATTTATTTGATCTAAATTGTTGTTTATAAAATGAACAATAGTATAATGACTTGACATAAATATTAGAAAACAGTAAGACATAAACTGACACAACATTCCAGCCTTATCGAATAAATTGCTCTTTTGTCGTACGTGAAATTAAAGTAAAACAACTGACTGGGCAGGAACAAACTGAAACGATACACAATTACAACAACGAAACGAGAGTTAACTTACATAAAATCCCTTGGAAATAACGAACTTGTTGAGCGTACTACGTATTGTTTTATGTTATGTATTCGAGATTATTATAATTTTTACGCGGACAAGGGCATAATAAGGTTTCCAGCCCGTGCCCTAATGACGATAGCTCGGCCCTAAACAACACACCAAGGTGAGATCCTACGTAATAGTAACTTCTTTACCCTGAGTATTCCAAGTTGTATCTACAAGGCAACGTTGACGGACAAGGATACGTTCACGGGAAGGCAGGAAGGTTGTTAATCTGACAACTCTTACGTGAAAGTGAATCCATGTGATCAAAAGGAAACAATTATTCTTTAATTGTTATTTATTTCCATAATCATTATGATTGTTTTGGTGTTGACGATAGATAAAAACCTGGTACGGCCAAAATCTGTGGTGAAAAAAAGTTAGTAAATATAATGATTTTTTTAAATAGTATAGTATTAGGGCGATACAGGTGTTCTAAAACTTTACCAGACATATGTTCTTACAGAACTGCTTGAAACGGCGTAAGCGATTGAATGAAACATTTCTTCGGATATAGCCTACGCCGTTGCACATCCCACATAAAGTCGGTGATTTTACAGTCTTCGTTCAGTTTGCGTGAAGAGGGGAACAGACGTCAGTTGCCGAAACATCGCCACACTGGTTCGCCAGGAAAACTGTATGTGTTTATTTGTGTGTATGTGTGTGTGTATCTGTGTATGAGATGGGTGTGTGTAGGTGTGGGTGTGTGTGGGTGTGTGTAGGTGTGGGTGTCATGTGTGTTGTGTGTAGGCGTGGGTGTGTGTAGGTTTTGGTGTGTGTA
>NQII01011166.1:0-30406 GCA_002778355.1 Clitarchus hookeri
CATATCTAACTGGTTCCTTCTTCTGTGCATGTCTGCGCTCGCCATTCTAGCTCGTTCCCTCCAGCACATGTCTGGCGCGTGGTCACCTGGTTGGCTATCTCCTCCTCTACTTTCCCCTTTTGTGGTTGGTCATATAGCTGAAGCCCCCCTCCCACCCCACTACATGCTCTGACCTAGTGATGGTGGTGTTAACAGCTGCAGGTTATTTGCCTCTTTTTCCCTGGCCTTGCCTCAATCATCTCGTTTAACTCCTATTTTGATAGGGGTGGTCTCAGAATCTATTAAATTTACATTAATTACAAACACAGTAAACCCTCGTTATATTTCACACTTATCTTACATCACTACAAAAAAGGAAACTGGTTATAATTTTACACACTCGAGTAATCCATCCGGACTACAGTAACACTAGCTTATTACTCCTGTGTTCTGCTGCATTAAGTGACCCATCCAGGTCATAGTAAGTATGTTGTTATTGAACAGTTTCACACAGGTATTCGAGCAAGCTTCTCTCAGAAATTACTTGCGTAGTGAGAGGTGTTATTTTCCATTTTTTAATTTTTACATGGGCTCGGAGGCCGTGCAACAAAAAAGACAAACAGACCACATTGATCTCCTCTACACCGGTGACCTGTGACACTTACAATAAAAAAAAAAATTTACAATTTAGCTGAGGGCCTAAATCTCTTATCCTAACACATATTTACACCTTACTTACACCTATTACACCTATCGAATATCCCTCACTTAAGAGTGGTAAACAATAAGTAAGCACTGGTAAACAACTGGTAAACAATAAGTAAACAATGAGAATAAGGTCCTGCGTCTCTTGTGTCGTACTTTTTTTGTAGTCTTATTGCGCGTGTTTGCACAGATAATTACAATGTCATAATAACACTCTACACTGGGCTGAAGGTGTCTTACCACTTAGCACTTCAGATACTGAAGGTACTGAAATTAATATTTCCCCCTAAATGTACACATGGTAGACATAAAAAATGTATACACTTGCTGCACTTATTTCTGTGTCCATCACCCTGGATGCTCTTATCGGGCGACACACTGTAAACACCTTACCTTGTGTCACACGGAGTCTGTTCTTGGTTGTGTCTGCTTGGCCTCTGGACTCCGCGGGGCCTGTACTCACGACGATCCCTGTACAGGTTGCGTATTTCTCCATCCCAGCAGCTATGCAAGGGCTGTATCCGTCTGGCCTTGTTTACTCCCGTCTGGATAAGGGATCACCCGCTCTCTTCTCGCACTGGATCTGGGGAGNGCGTATTTCTCCATCCCAGCAGCTATGCAAGGGCTGTATCCGTCTAGCCTTGTTTACTCCCGTCTGGATAAGGGACCCCCCGCTCTCCTCTCGCACTGGATCTGTGGCGATGTGCGAAATGGGAGGGGGTCCCTCGTCATCCTCCCGTTGAGGCGGGTTGGTCGCATCTGTAGTGGTTGATTCGCTTCATCTGGTTGGCGGTTTACCCTTGGTACATCTTCTCCTCTCGGAGACTTTAACGAGTTCGACTCTCCATCGGCGCTCACTCGTAGGGGGCGTCTTAGAGTTGCCCCATGTGTGCTGTATGTTCCATTCTCCATTCTCTCTCCCCTGCTTCTTCGCGCATGGTCATTACCTCTCCTTCCGTCCTACCTTCCCCCTTCATTCTCCTCTTTCTCCGTGTCCGCTTCCGGCCTCCATTCGTTCTCATGCTGTATCCCGCCTTCCCATTTCCTCTCGTTTATCCCGTCTTCATTCTCCTCTCCGATCGTGCTTATGGCCTGATAAGAGAGGCGTGTCACCTCCCCAGGTACCACTACTGTCTGGCATATCCGTTCGGGCGTCCTTTAGACACAGTCTGAGATAGGGTGCTGTGTTGCCGGCACTGGGAGCCGGAGCCGCGCAGATTGCTCCCCTATTCCCACTATATCTTCGTCATTGTCCTCACTGCCCACCATCCGATAGGCTAGGGGCATACTGCGGGTTTCCTCTGGGTAGTTCGTAGTATCTTCTCTACAGTAATGGACGCAGGGTTCGGGTAAAGGGCATATCTGGTCCCTTTGCTATCTTACACACTTTTCCCATTTCGTCTTCCGCCCAGTACACATTACCTTGGCGCCCTTCTATGACATATAGCCCTTCCCATTTTGGCGAGAATACCGCACAGAATTTGTCACTATCTCGGCACAAAGGNTTCCCCCTTCATTCTCCTCTTTCTCCGTGTCCGCTTCCGGCCTCCATTCGTTCTCATGCTGTATCCCGCCTTCCCATTTCCTCTCGTTTATCCCGTCTTCATTCTCCTCTCCGATCGTGCTTATGGCCTGATAAGAGAGGCGTGTCACCTCCCCAGGTACCACTACTGTCTGGCATATCCGTTCGGGCGTCCTTTAGACACAGTCTGAGATAGGGTGCTGTGTTGCCGGCACTGGGAGCCGGAGCCGCGCAGATTGCTCCCCTATTCCCACTATATCTTCGTCATTGTCCTCACTGCCCACCATCCGATAGGCTAGGGGCATACTGCGGGTTTCCTCTGGGTAGTTCGTAGTATCTTCTCTACAGTAATGGACGCAGGGTTCGGGTAAAGGGCATATCTGGTCCCTTTGCTATCTTACACACTTTTCCCATTTCGTCTTCCGCCCAGTACACATTACCTTGGCGCCCTTCTATGACATATAGCCCTTCCCATTTTGGCGAGAATACCGCACAGAATTTGTCACTATCTCGGCACAAAGGGTCGTTATGTAACAATATATGCCTACCCTCGGGCAAGTGGTGTCCACCGATTGCTTGCTCAGGATACTTATGCTGGATGTACCTCTGCTGGTTTCTACGAGCTACGCCTGTTCTCCGAATAGACGCCCTAATTTTCGCTTCGGGGGCAGGCAGTTCCATTGCTTCTGTTTCCCACTGCCCCTCCCGGTAGCTGTACGTCCCATTGTGTATGGTTGTCATCCATTCTTATGCGCATACTTTTTTTCAATTCCTGGTTCCGGCGCTCGGTAGGGTTTGCCTAGGGGTGGTAGGCTGAAGTCGTCCAGCTTTCCGCCCCCATGCCTCGCATGCCTTCGCCCATTTTATGCCCGTAACTTGGGATCCGTTGTCTGTTATGTCACATTTCGGATATCTCCACTGGGGAAAGACCTCTCGCTCTACCTGTCGGATAATTGTGTTTGCTCCCTGATTGGGTATCGGGAACAGTCCCGTCCTCCTAGAAAACTGGTCTGTCACTACTAGGAGGTATCTCTTTCCTCGGGGTGTACGGGGGTAGAGGCCTATAATATATGTGGCGATGTGGGTCCACTGAGATTTGGCCACCTGGGTATATACCGCATATTCGGTATTGGGTAAGCTTTGTTTTCACAGAACGTTTGATATCGGGCGACGTATTCTCTGACTTCATGGCCGACTCTGTGCCAGGTGTACCGGTTGGTCAGGGCTATTAATGTATCGTGAAATCCAGGGTATCCCGCGTGGGGGTGATCATGGTGGTGTTCGCAGATACTGGTTCATAGCTCGTGGGGAACCCAGATTTTCCACTGATTTGTTTACGGGTGAGTTATTGCCCAGATGACACCATTTATTTCCTCATTCCGGTCAGGATATATTCTCATTAGCTCCGGTAATTCGGGATCGGTCTGCTGTTGGTCTTGTAACAGTTCCTTGCTTTAGTGGAACTTAATCAACTGTAGCTCCAGGTTACTGGGTCATGGTAGCTTTGGTAGGGAGAGGGGTAGCATAGGTTCCCAGTCGTCAGTTCCTCTTTCTTTGTCAGATATCTGTGGTTGGCGGGATAATGCATTGAGCAACTAGTTGGTAGAGCCCTGGCAATGCTCGATTGTGAACGTAAATTCCATTAGTAATAACATCCGCCTTCCCAATTTCGCCCCTTTGCTACTAATGGTTTTTAGCAATGTAAGGGCTTTGTTGTCGGTTCTGAGAATGAAGGGTCTGTCCTCTAGGTAATAGCGATATTTGCGGACTGCCCAAATAACCGTCAAGCATTCCTGCTTATTACTATCATAGTGCCATTCGGTCTCATTCAGCATAGTGCTGGCATATGCTATAATCCGGCGCTGGTTCTGTGACTGCTCCTGGTATATAAAGCACCCATTCCGGTTCCGCTTGCATCAGTCTGCAAGATTAGGGGTAAATCNAGGGTCTGTCCTCTAGGTAATAGCGATATTTGCGGACTGCCCAAATAACCGTCAAGCATTCCTGCTTATTACTATCATAGTGCCATTCGGTCTCATTCAGCATAGTGCTGGCATATGCTATAATCCGGCGCTGGTTCTGTGACTGCTCCTGGTATATAAAGCACCCATTCCGGTTCCGCTTGCATCAGTCTGCAAGATTAGGGGTAAATCTGGCATAGGCCGATAGAGAATGTTTATGTCGCCATTACGTGCCTTTAATTTGTGAATGGCCTTTTCGTGTTGGTCGGCCTACTTCCAGCGAGCTGTTTTAGGTATGAACTTGTTGAGGGGGGCCATAAAGGAGGGGACATCTTCTATAAAGTCTCGGAGCCAATTGCATAGCCCCAGAAACCGTTTAAATTGTCTCTTGGTAGTTGGTACTCTAGCCTCCTCAATTTCTCATACTTTCTCAGGCTTGAGATAATTCCCATCCGGGGTAATTATGTGCCCTAAATATTCGACCTGGGCTTTCCCGAAGTGGCACTTCTCCAGTCGGCACGTCAGTGCATGGAGCTCAAAATGTTCCAGCACTTTTCGCAAGTGCACATGGTGTTCCTTCCATCTGCGACCTTGGCTGACTGTTAGCGATGGAGACCTTAGCGCGTCTCCTCGTCTGTGTCGACGTCCGAAACCATCCAGCTCGCGATTTAACGTGTTTGTCGCTATATTCAAGCTACCTATGTCAGCATTTTCTCGTGAGAGAATTGGGTTGTTCCCCTTTGTAATTCTGGTGTTATTTGTGCCTGATTTTGTGCCTCGTCAGTGGCTTGTGCACTCCAACTAGGGTGGAGGAATGATGAGGGGGTGGTATGGAGATTCCTACGGTACTAATTTCTGAGCTGTGGTCTGCGCAAATACTGGTCGGGGGCTCCTCCGGTTTCCTTCGTCTTGCGCACCTATCAACTATTTCTCTTGCATGGCTGAAGGTTCTCCCCCGAGCCATAAACGGGACTTTCCCTGTGTCCTTCGCGTTTCGGTTCATCTCCGGGCATGAATCCTCAGGTTGAAAGTTTCGTGGTCAGCTGTCTGCCTTGGATATGTACTAATAATATAGCAGGGTGTGGTAACAGCGCGATGCCTATTCTAGTACGCGAGATACTTCAATATATTCCCCAGTAACACATGAATTAAGTGAAAATTTTAAATCTTATGAGCATACCTGGAAAAAATCATTAAAATATCTTGGGCTCAAAGTAAATTGTGGAGTGAAAATTAATTGTCTATTGATATTTTACTTAGTGGTTAATTTGCAGTGCTGTCGACACGACTATGTTTGATTAAACAATGATTTCGGGAAGCGGAAATCTTTTCATTTTTAATGTTGTGGCGATACTGAAATGCCAGCATTTAACGACAGAATATCACGGCAGTAAAAATGACAGGTGCGAATAATGGATTACTGAAAATCTTGCACCAAAATTTTTCCATTGTAAATTTAGTTTTAATGTTAAACATCAATAAACTGAGGTTCCAGAATGCCATCAGACAAATAAGGAAACTTAAAAATAACTACAGAATGACTGATATCTTAAAAGCAACATTAGACAAATACTTAACGCAACTCAAACCCTGACAAATTCAATGCATCCTAGGCACGATATGGACTTATAAAAGGTTACATATAGCTGGAAATGCTTTCGTGCAAGCATGTGAATAAATTCGAAAAAATATGTTACTGTGGTTATGAATATCCTTTCTGTGATATTAATAATATGAAAGTAAATCTATGTTACATTATTAGTGATAGCAGAGACGATAGTGGTGAAATCTGGTTAAAGTAGTACGCTTTAAAAATATCGAGGGGTATAAGCGACAACTGGTCACCATGGACAATACTTTCTTTTAATCTTTACATAACATGACAGGCTCCAATCCGCTCGGTTGCCTACATTCCTCTCTTTACACTTCTCCGTGCTATGACCAATCGATTCCAGTGGTCGATTCCCTTTCCGATATGTGGTCTAGATTGTTACCTGTTCGGTAACGTGGTTTCAATGTTTTGTAACGGGAGTCGATCTATCTCTTTAGAAGGATGCTCGTTGCATATCGCGGTTTTAAATGGTCTCGCTACGTAACTGGAACCTTCATTATCGTGTACATTAAGCGTAAGGTTACACATACTAGCCATTCTGAGACTAACGATGATATTTTGTTGAACGTATGGAGACAGTCGCAATCATTCGCGCTTCAATGCAGTGTAACCTGTAATTGGATATAAATGTACGTGTCTGACTGATTCCACTGCAATATATTTTCCCAAACAGTCGGCAAGACTATTGAGAAATACGTTTCTGCAAACACACACACCTAACGTTTTAATTTTTCAGAGACTGGCAACAATTAAGATTTTTGCACTGATATCCCTTATATCCTTTTTAATGCAGCCACACGTTATGTCCTTTCTTATTGGTCAGTACAGAGCCTACTGCCAGCTAACTCCCCCTCTTATCAACCGGCCATTCACACATTCATCTCTGAAAACATGATACGATATAAACCTATACCACTGTTATTTACTTAAAAACTTAAATTCCCGAAGCCACAGACGTGAATTAAAACTCGACGTAATTATTTTTTAACACAAATAGTTTGTTTACCAATTACTTCTTCCCCTTCCAACCACTCACGTTTCCGTCTAATAAAAGCCAGTGTGAATGCGGAAAGTAGAAGATTGATGTGTGCAGTGTGAGACATTTGTGACGTGTCGTCTTCTATACCCTTTCTCCCCCCACCCCTTGATATTATTTGCTCTTACATCACATTTCACTATACTCTCAACACAATACTTAAGATAGTCAATATTCTTACGTAATTTTAATGCCCTTTTTAAAAAAAAAATTTCAACTGAAGCCTCAGAAAATGCTACTGGTTTATATTTAAGAGACCTTGTCGCATTTTAAAGATGGGATAAACGCGCAACTTGAAGCCCGCATACTTGCGCAGAAAACCCAGGTAAACGAAAGGAAATAAGTGAGCGCTGGTTATCAAAGACACACATTCTGTCCCACCGCTTCCAAATAACCTACTATTCCATAGCGAGAATATTACATGATGCTAAAGATAGGGGAAGTTACAAATACATTTGGAACTTTAATTGCAGTTTAAAAGGCTTTTAGCTTGTAAAATTAAAATAAATCTTCAGAAGATATTTTTACACCATCGTTCTCAGAGGTTCACAAGATACAATGATATTGCGTCATGAATTGGAGTAATTCGATGTTTTGTTAAACACAGTATGTCGGGTTATTAGTTAAACAGTTTCAGTATACTCAGAAAACTATTAACTACAAACATTTTATGTAATATTTTAGCTACCAATGTTTACAGACTGACTACTGCTAAAAATTAAGAAACGTGCTTATTTGCGCATAATAGTTAATCTACTACGAAGGTCTTGTAATTACATTAAACTAATTTCATGCATAGGCGTATTATAGTGTGTTTGCTGTAATGATGACACTTCAACCCTGCTCTATTGCCAAACCAATGGCATTTCAACATATCTCTTTGGCAACATGCTTCCTTGGTAGTCCGGATGTAGGCCTAATACTAGTATAACCCTTGTTAAAATATCTGAGACGTTTATCTAGACTTTAAAATACATTTAGTTCAGCTGTTTGTCGAGCTGGATCCAATGTTTTGGCCGGTTCTGAGTTCGCATGTGATGCTTACACGAAACTACGTGTGAAGGTTGTGTAGCGTTTACTCCATACACTTACTAAAAAGGAGCTTATACCGTGGATGTGTTTATACTGGTGCTGCAGTTGAAAATAGTGTAGGTTAGATATTAATCCCAATATCGTGGATCAAAGCTGGCATATATGGATATGTGTTCCTCTATTGTTTTATGTACTCCATCAGTAGAAGTGCACGTTTAACGATTAAGGGGCAATGTATTTTAAATGGGAGTGTGTGGCTGTGGCTCTGGCTGAGAGTCTTCGGCTGGACTCGAAAGTGCTTGGCAGACCTCTTTTTCGGTTCAACTCGGGATTGCTGATCTACCCGAAGGAGCTCAGCGGTTGGGTCCAATAAACCTTCAAGCATATATGTATGTTTCTGGTAGCGATATTACTTTTGTACGGAGAGGGTATGCCAAATTGAATATCTATATTTATTATTTGAATTAAAATAATTTTTTTTTATCTGGCAGAGCGACAAAAATTGATGTGCATTGAGTGTAGAGTTTTGATACTCGTAATTATTAAAGTTATTAAAACAATATTTAAAAAAATCTTAATGTAACTGACAGGTTAACTTTTTTATCGTATAAAAATTAGGCCTTTTTTAAAGTTCATATTTGCATCGACTTTTGCGAATCCATGCAGAACTTTGTCTTCCTCTCTCTATCTTTCCCCATCTCTATCATTCCATATCTTTCCCTCTGTCTCTATTACCATCTCTCTATTTTCCTCTCTCTTTCTTTCGGCTTTTCCATTCACGGCAGTTTACCATCAATCCATATATTTTACTTTAAATATTTTAATTCAANTCTCTTTCTTTCGGCTTTTCCATTCACGGCAGTTTACCATCAATCCATATATTTTACTTTAAATATTTTAATTCAAAAGTTGTTGCCTTTTTAAATACATAAATATAATTTGTGCAGTTTTTTTGTAAAATAATGATTGTCTGAATAACTTACAACCGAAAACCTCCCTGCCTCGAGTCGTGCCGTAAGCATAGTATGGTTCCCCATGTCCCCCCCTGTCGTGACATACATTCCCAAACATTAAAAACCTAAAAGGTTAGTACAAGCAAATTAAAAAATAATATATTGTAGTCTTATTAGAAAACTTTTTTTGGAAGTTAAAATCTGTACTTGTAGCACCTGATAAATAATTTCCATACATTTACACCACAGGCAGCGAAATCCCACAAGCAATCATGCCATATAAAAATAATACCAAGATTATGATTATTATTTTTATTTTTATTTAGAGGAGAGATAAAACTTCACACTGAGAAACTACACAAATGCTAAAGTTTATTTCACTTTCCCAATACATCCAACTAGTTTCCATGTGTTTGTTTAGCAACAAGCGAGTGAATCACGGTACATAATTTTTTCCTTTAGAAATAATGATTAAAAATATACGTATATATTTCAGAGTTAGCCGTGTTATATAAAGTGAGAAAATATGTAATTTATTTTAAGGACACTATAGCGTAACCAAGTGTAACAATTGCAACTGATGACTTCCAAAAATTATTATTTCAAATGGTAGTACCTCTCTCTATCTCTCACACTCTCTCACTCTCCATCCCCCTTCCCAACAATCCTCGGGGCACAAGCAGCAGTAGGGATCTGGCATCCAAGGAATCAAGGGTCAGCTCCTCGGCTATGTGATATCAGTCCAGCATAACACAACCATGAAAACATTCGTGCATGCGCACTCACACCTTTCGGTTATAATATTTGCCCGGTTTTTACAGGCGTGCACACTTAAATCATATTAATGATTAAGGCCTGCCACAATACAATTTCTTTGCGTAAAAATTCTATGATTTAATGTAGAGATATCTTACAAAATAGCAGATAAATAAGACCTTGCATAGGCAATTTTCATGTTTATAATAGATACTGTCAGCATACAAAGTTAAGTTGAAATTTCTTTAGCAGTTAGAAAAAAAAATTTCAGCTAAAATTTTTATATGGCAGCTATTTTGAAAATATTTGTCTAACGTCTAAAAAAACATCAGATTTCATGGGCTGCAACAGTGGCACTTGTTTGCCAAATTAGGTAAAACTCAGTGTTTTTTTTTCTCGGAAAAATTGTGTAATTTAAATTTTTTAAGTGATAGTATTTCACAAAATTGCGGACGAAATAGGTTTTGTTTGGACACATTTGATAGTTGTAATATATAAAGCCAGCGTACGGAGTTTCAATGGAATTAATTACATGGCTTTGACGATATGACATACAAAACTAAAATAGCCACATAGCCACCATTTCGAAAGTGTTTGTATCACATATATAAAACAACGAGTTAACCTCACCTTCCGCAGTAATACTTGTTTGCCATATTTAGAAGGAATCGGTAAATTTTTTATCGAGATATGAGATACAAATTTTATTTATTCGTGTGGAACTATCTTACAGAATGTAGGACGAAGAGGCTCCGTGTAGACACGTTTGATGATTGTTATATATATTCCCAGCATACAAAATTTACGTTGGAATTAATTACATGATTTCGAAGATATAGCATACTATGCTAAAATATCTATATGGCTGCCATTTTGAAAATAAGTGTCTGAAATACTTGAAACATTTGTACATATCAACATCCACAGTACTACTTGTTTGTTAAATTTGGTAGCAATCTGGATATTGTTTCCCGAGATAGTAAACAAAAAAATTATAATTCATGTACCGTTGTCTTCCAAATTTGCAGACAAAAGCGGTTGTTGTTTCGTTTATATGATGCTTGTAGTAGATGCTGTAAGAATACAAAATGTGGTTGAAATTCGTAAAACCAAATGAATTAAAAATATTTGTATTTTCGCCATTTCGATAATAAGTCCCTCATCAATTTTAATTGCATGCATTTTCTTGGCATACAATAGCATTAATTACGTGCCGAATTTAGCGATAATTGGTTGAGCAGTTTTCGTGNTGCATGCATTTTCTTGGCATACAATAGCATTAATTACGTGCCGAATTTAGCGATAATTGGTTGAGCAGTTTTCGTGATATGACGTAAAATCTTTATTTATTCATGTGGCGCTATCTTCCGAAATGGAGTACCAAAAACAATATTTTTGTTNTGATATGACGTAAAATCTTTATTTATTCATGTGGCGCTATCTTCCGAAATGGAGTACCAAAAACAATATTTTTGTTATAAAAATAGTAGGCCAAGCAAAAATTTATGGTGGCTGGACTAATTTTCATGAAACTCGTATCGAGTGATAATGCTGTAAAATTGAAATAAATTCGGTTCAGCCACTGAGTTTCGTGAAAATTAATTTCGTATCTCGTACTGTAATAGCAACTACCGCCATTTACTTGTGGGTAGTTTTCTATTAAAATATTGATTTTGGAGGTATTTATCAATGAGGCGTAGGCTGTTTCGGTAGAATTTTTTATTTGTTCGCAAATATGTAAACAAGTCCATCTAACACAGAGTGAAATAATATTTTGTAATATTCTATTGGAAAAAAATCACCAATGCACTTCATTACAAAGTATTGAAACGATTTATCCATTTTCCCAAATTATACTAGTAAATGTTATCAAAGACAGATGTATCAAATTTAACAATTGTTTTAGGGCGCGTTGTATTTTGAATGAAGGAATACACAGGTTCCTGTAAAATCGTGCCTTTCTTGATATGCGTATAACGGGCGGACATTTACATAATTAAAAAATTTAAAAAATCAACGTTCGGATCATATTTTGTGTAATTTTTATAACGGTAGATACATCGTGTTAACTCTTTCGCGATTCTGCTGATAGCAAGGGTAAACCAGAGTTAGAGTTATTTAATTAATTTTCAAAAAAATAAAAAAATTGTTTACATAAGTTAATATCCATAAACTAATAATATTTACTTGAATTAACGTATATGTGTTTTTAGTGTCGATTAAAGTATTTATTAATTTTTGGTTTTTGTTATTTACTGTATTTATAACAGTGGACAATTAAACAACTGACGAAATGACCAGCTGAAAGTCACACGACCATGTTTATTTTTATATACGGAAAGATATACCCCCAATGGGTTGAAAGTAAAAATAAGCACGGCTTATAAATGCCCTTACTTTCAGTGCACATCCTCAACTCGGGAAAACCCGCCGGCCAAAGGTAATGTCCATATCGTTTCCAACACTAAAAAATGCGGCTTTTAACACTTTAGGAATATAATCTTTTTCTCAGATGTGGAAAGAGAATCTCCGGACTGCGACACCGCAGTCACAATGAAAACTTGAAGACAAATCTAATTTAAAAATCAGTATTCATGCCAGTCGGGTGACAAACCAGGTTTTAGCCTTATCCTGATTGGTCTACGATGAAAATAATATTATAACGTAGGCTCCTTTAATTTTTTTATAATATAAATCAACTTAAACATATCAAGTTAAACAATTTATTAACTTTGTCCATTAAATCGCAGAGTACTTACATTGAAGAAGAGGCAGTGTCATAAATTCTGAAGCCCAATTTGAATCATGTTAAAATTTTAGGCGTAAAATACTGGCTGTGAGAGGTTTTATTTCCGTTACTCAGAAAGGGAATGTACTATATAAATGGAAGTTTACAAAGTAAAAATTATCAATATTGTTAATAATTTTGACTGAAAATAACTATAATTGGTCCTTTACTTTAAAGCATTGCGAAAAATTTAATTTCATATTTGGAGGCCAATGAATTTGTTAATTTTAGTATTATATAAACTGTTCGGAGTTAATGGCACAACAGTTACAATTTTACTTTTATAACAATTTCAAAGCATCACGTGGTCTAAGTGACCGGATTTTCTCTTTTAGCCGGATATGTTTTATTTTATAAAGCCCGTCTGGTGAACCGGCGGTTTTAAATTTTGTGTATGAGAATGCCCTCTACTCAGGATGTCATCAACTTTATAGTATTTATTTATTCATTTTTGAAATTTTACGAAAATGTAAGGTTTTTGGAAATAAATATTAGTAGAAGAAGATAAGATAGAGAAAGATGTTCGGAACAAATTTGTCTAAGCTACTACCACTTGTGCAGGGATATATAAAGATATATAAATATATATATACATTTATTCATTTATGTATATATGTGTATAAAATTACACAGGTGCAATGAGGAACATTGTAAATTTTCCCATTTCAAGATGACAATTTGAAAACGCAAATTCAAAAATTAGTTATCTCAAACTTATCAGAATGATTTCAATAAAAGTTTAATATCAAAGATGTGGTATGAATGCAAAATGTGACTTGTAGGAACTTTTGTTAGCGTTAAAAACGAAAGAGTTTAATATATACTTACGTTTTAGGATTAATAAATTGCATGTTTAATTGAAAATTATATATCTATAAAATTGCTATTCAAACGAGAGTTTGTGCTGAGTAAAAACCTTTGTGAGCAAGTGCAAAGGGCTCTGTTTGAGTGAGAAACATGCATGAGGAATCTTGGAGGAATTCGATAACAAAAATTAGGAATGAATAGACCAAGGCATATTTGAATAGTGAGCTAACTGAGAAATGTTTGAATAATGGAGTGGGGAATGTTTGAGAAAAGNATAGACCAAGGCATATTTGAATAGTGAGCTAACTGAGAAATGTTTGAATAATGGAGTTGGGAATGTTTGAGAAAAGAATTAACCAAGGAATGGATTATGGAGTACTGGACTGGGGAACTTTTAAGAAGGAATGGGCTGAGCAATGTTTTATACCTCAAGTACTATAACTATGCTATGAAAATTTACGTGCATGTCAAAGTAAAAGTACAAGAGAACACTTTGAGGTGCCTTCACTGAAGACAAATAATTGGGGCGTAGCTTTGAAGGGAACAGGACTGTCGGTTTTACATGGATACTANAGGTGCCTTCACTGAAGACAAATAATTGGGGCGTAGCTTTGAAGGGAACAGGACTGTCGGTTTTACATGGATACTACTGGGTTAGCAGGTAATATTTTCATTGGGATATGGGAATGAAATGAATGTTAGGAAATTGATTATCACGCTAGCACAGTGGATTCGCGAGTTATAGGCTACTTCGAGGAAATTTTTACCCACTCTCAAAAATAGCCGCCAGCGAACACCAACG
The DNA here is from genome assembly GCA_002778355.1 of Clitarchus hookeri. Taxonomy (NCBI): domain Eukaryota; kingdom Metazoa; phylum Arthropoda; class Insecta; order Phasmatodea; family Phasmatidae; genus Clitarchus; species Clitarchus hookeri. Next base: position 13,954 of record NQII01011166.1, read on the forward strand.
CGTGCTTCGCGTATGCGCTGCACAAACTCAAGGCCATACTCGGGCCATAGTCGTACGCCCAATTGGACGAGACCACGCGTATTTCAATAGTGTTATTAGTCACGAAGCTACAGTGTCGGGATGGATCATCTTGCAAACTTTACATCACCGTTTCCGCCATGGTACCCCATGTGCTGGTCTGGTCTTAGAGACGTCCTATGGGAGACATCGTCCCGCAGACACGTGGTACTTTACTGAAATCACAGTGTAAAACCGTGCGACGGGAAACCAAGACGTCGACTCGTGTATGATGTACTACGCAGGTGCCTGGGAAAACAGCGGCTGTTGATGCCCTGCCTCGCGTCGAGCTGGACGGACCACCCTACGGCCTAGAGACCACCCAGAGAACTCTCATGACCCCAGAGGCCGTGGCCGTCGTCTCCCATCTGGTGGCAGAGTACGAGCCAAAAGTGGAACAGGTAATATTTGTATTCCTAGAATGCCCTTATATTAAGATTCATAATGAAGATATGAGGAATGTGAAGTGTGAATGGGGATTCGGGTGGCTCTTAGCAATGAGATCTTAAGAGCCGATGGGAGTGGAGAAAGGTGAATATGAAGCAAAGCAGGGAGGTAAGGACGGGGAAACGGGACATTCCGGAGAAAACCCGCCGACCAGAGGCATCTTCCGGCACAATTCCAATGTAAAAAATCTGAGAGTGACCCCAACGGGAATCGAATCCGGTTCGCCTTGGTGAGATACGAGCTCACTAGGGGGTACAACACAGCGGCCCCCGACTAATTGGAAGCAAGTTTTATTAGTGAACCCTGTGTTAATTGTTTGAAAGTGATATATTTTTAATATGCCTAACTTGTCACTATTGTTTGAATTGTAAATGCTTTTTTAACTTTATTTGTTTTGCGGTATTAAGGAACTAGTGCTAATGTCAGCCCGATATTTGCATCAAGTGATCAGAATTGTTCAAAAATTAGTAGTTTCGGGTTACATTCACACCTAGTTTCAAGACTTAACAATTTTGAATAGTCATTTCTGGGTACAGTTTTGAGTATTGCGAAAGATAAAGACAAACTACAGAAGTATGCCTTGCACATGGTCGCCAAATTATACTTTCGTGAAAACAATCTATGACTATGGTTTTCATCATCGTATTCATAGTCATCTTCGCCATTATTACAATCATTAACTTTATCACCGCCATTCGCAATCACATTCATCATACACATAAAAATGTTTCGAGCCTTCCGTGACTTTGCACTGAACAGTTTTGGGACTGTCACATCGCTTCTGAAACCCCTATTAAAAACATCACATTTAAATGAAAAGTAAACTAAAATTATTTGGTTCGCAGCTACACGTTCAGCGCCTGGCCCGCAAGTGCCGAGCGCGCCAACAGACGTGGCTGCCAACATTCCGGGCTGCGCCGGCGGGCGAGTGGCGAGTGGCAGCCCTGCCGCCCAGGCTGAGGGACCGCCGTCTTGACCTGGGTGACGTCAGCCCAGCCAATCGGGACCACCTGGTCAGCGCTCTGCGAGCCCCCGTCCAGGGAGTCCAGGTGACGTCACTTCAGCCATCGAGCATAACCTAATTTCTTTAGTATGTGTTTCCCTATACCAATTCTCAACTAGGCAACAGCCTTAAGGGGCCCACCTACCTGTAGGTATTTTACGCACGGGAGAGATACGGGATACACTGTTCGCTCATCAAATGCGCCATCGCCACTAAGCGCAAGGCTCTGATCCGGCGTACAGTGTTCTCGCCGTGTTGCGTGTACCTTTGTGACTTTAGGTGTTAACTCTATAGTTTGATTGGCGTTAAGACTTTGGCAATGCTCAATAAAGAACCCTTCAGTATTTTNTTCAATAAAGAACCCTTGAGTATTTTTTAATGTAGCTGGAGGGTATAATTTGAGACACAGTGTTTTTAAATAAACGTTTTTAGCTATGATGTAGTGCCCCGAAACGGTGTGTTTAATGTGCGCCACGTGTTGATAGAAGTTAACAGAGGGCCTTTGAAATTACGAAATCCAAATCGTGTGTTCTTTTTGGTAGCTTAGTATATTGGACGCTTGTTTAATTTTTTTGTGGTAAAATGTGTAGCTTATTTTAAACATTCTGCAACGCAATCCAAGCGCCAGGTAGGCGGTACTTGCATGAGCATTTCAGATGTTAAAATTATTTTGACATTTGTAGCATATTTCATATTATTTCCTTGTGATATTAAAAAATATAGTTAATAGATCATGACAATGGAGGTTAAGGTGTGTCGTTTCAGAAATGAATGACACGAGCTGTAGAAATGGTAAGTGTCTATATTAATCTTGTTCCCTACAAGTTTCAAACCTAAAAACAACATTAATAAGTTAGAATATTGCTGAAAATGATAATCCGTGTTATTAAAATGTCGTCAGTAATATTTTTTAAAATAATTTGGTAATACATTTGCCCAAAATTCAATAGAAACTTTGGAGATAAAATTTACAGTAAAAATGCCCTTAGTCAAATGCTTTCCGCGGGTGAATCAATAGTCAGATCTTATATAAATTCCATCATGCCATTCCTGTGAGTTCAGTTGACACTTTAACTGAAACAAAACCTTGTGATAAAATAACTTTTTTTTTATTTTAAGTTGTACACACAAGAATTTGTTGTTTACGTTTATTAATTTACGCTTAAAAGCTATATGAATGTTTTTTTTATTATTCGATATTTTATTAACCGATATCATGGCACGAAACCATAAAACATCCCTAAATATTAAAAAAAAATTTGGTTTATGAAAAGACTTAAGATGGAGAAGTTGAAATCTTTGGTGATACAATTTTTCAATCACAGAATACAGTAAATAATTCTTTTTCTAAAAAATGTTTTGACATCCGCAGTATATGACTCATTACAATGCCTAACTTAGTATAAGTGAACTAGCTTTATTTTATATATGGTACTGAGGGTAATAAACTCTTAATTACAATATGAGAAATTTAACTGGACAAATAATAATTCAGGATGCACAATATTTCAAATTAAATGATATTATCTTTTAGACACTAAAAGACATAAAAATTCACCTCAAACAGAAATTGTTCATATCAGTGCATTAAATTGGTTACAGTTATAATATTTGTTGCTAAGATTAGCAGACCATTGTGTGAAATCATGGTAAGCAACGGAAATATTATATTAATTATTCTAAGAACTGATACTATAATGTTATATTGGTTTCAGAGGGAAATTGTATCCTATGTGATAATTAAAAAAAATGCACTGTACCTGAAAGATGGAATTACGTTGTTGCAATGTATTGGTCCTCCGAAATAAGAAAACTTTTCGGTCATCCGGGCTGGACTGTGCAATGAAGCATTTAAATGTTACGAAATTACTACTATAGCAAAAAAGTATGGTTTAAGTTTGTACTGTATCGTAAGTTGATTTGTAGCCAACTGCATCACGGGGGCATGAGGATCATTAACTTAAGNGGTTTAAGTTTGTACTGTATCGTAAGTTGATTTGTAGCCAACTGCATCACGGGGGCATGAGGATCATTAACTTAAGTTGTAATGAATATCATGTTTTGATAGTAACTGTTTATTAAGCCTGAATATTTACAGGCTGTCATTTCAAAAATATGTGTCTAGGTAAATTAAATAATATATACTGAGGTGACAAAAGTCATGGGATATCTCCTAATATCGTGTCGGACGTCCTTTTTCCCGGCAAAGTGCAGCAACTCGACGTGTCATGGACTCAACAAGTCGTTGGAAGTCTCCGGCAGAAATATTGAGCCATGCTGCCTCTATAGACGTCCATAGTTGCGAAAGTGTTGCCGGTGCAGGAGTTTGCGGATGAACTGACTTCTCGATTATGTCCCATAAATGTTCGATGGGATTCATGTCAGGCGATCTTGGTGGCCAAATCATTAGCTGGAATTATCCAGAATGTTCTTCAAACCTATTGCGAACAGTTGTAGCCCGGTGACATGTCGCATTGTCATCCATAAAAATTGCATCGTTGTTTGGGTACATGAAACTGGCGTCAATATTATGAAGAAATTATTAGCAATTACTTCAACCGATTCTGTAAATATGTTTCTATCCTATGCTAAAAGCACTTTGAAAAAGCGTTCTTGCCATTTCAATTTTTTTTACAATGAGCCAGTTTATTTGTGATTGCAAAATCTTAGCCACATAGTAACCATGGTGATTTAACATACAACGCAATGTAGCTGCTCAGGTGTTGCATATGGCTATTTATATTCAAACATTTTCTAAAATAAACATTTCCCTTCAACTGTATGTATTTAAACATAAATGCAAATGATTGACGAATTATGAAACAATAAGTTACTGATACAACTAATGAGACTACTTTCCTCTACATGGGTGCAAATTATTATTAATGAAATTCACGGAAACTTAGATAGCAGGTAGGTCTTGATGTATCGTTAACAGCAATATAATTAAAGATGAAACCACAAACATATGCTACAACACAGAGACAAATACGTATAAACACGTGCTTACCGAGTACTCGAACCCAGAAAATCACGTAGAAATCAGGTTACCGTATTTAAGGATAGAGTTCACTAACCTAAATATTAAAATGGTCATCGTTTTTAAATATGTTTGTGAAGCACTTTAAATACGTAAGTTTAAATGACCTACCACAGCCCAACTTATGTGAAGAATTTGGTGAAAATCGTTTTATTGATCCTCGAGATAAAAAATAAACACCTTATCATATTAATCGGTGCTATCTTATAAAATTGCCTGAAAAAAATTCTGAATATGATACTTCTAATAGATTCTGTCAGCATTTAATGTTTCACCGAATTTGATTAAATTGTTAAATACCTCTGCCCAAATTATAAAAATATTCATATGGCTGCCATTTTGTAAATAAATGTCTAACTCCACGCAAATCATGTAACTTTGCACTGCCTTCTGTAGCACTTATGGTGTGGTACATTTGGTGAAATTTAGTTATTTTTTTTTGCTATACTCGCAAAATGTTAAATTTTCTCACCTGGCATTATTTTCCAAAAATATCGGGAAAAGAAAATTTCTATATCTATTGATGCTTCTAATGAATACCATTAGCGTACAAAATTTGGTTGTATTTTTTTACTTGTTTCACATATATAATATATTAATCTATAATATTTATATAAACCCCATTAAAGAGGGCCTGCCATGCATCCAACAAGTTAATACTGTAGCACTAATTGCGTGAAAAATCAGGTGAGAATAGGTTGGGTTGATTGGTCGTCAAGTTGTGACATACAAACTAATTTTCTTCATTCGTCGATCTTCATAAATGGAGGACAAATCAATTATGTATTAGCACATTCGAGAATGGTCGTAGATTTTGCCGGTTTACAAAGTTAAGTTGAAATCGGGAACATAATTTCTTATACATAGCGCACCAAGCTAAAATGTTTTTATAGCTGCCAATTGTAAAATAATTGTCTTTCACAAATAAAACATAAAAATTTATATGGCCTACCACAGTAAACCATCTTCGCTAATTTTGGAAGAGATCGGTTTATTGTTTCTGGAGATACGACACAAAATTTTTTTTTTTTTCATGTAAAGTTATCTTACAAAATGGCGGAGAAATGAGGCTCTGTATAGGCATATTTGATGTATATAATTGATACTGCCAGCATACAATGTTAAGTTCAAATTTGTTTCTTTGTAAAGTACACACAACTTTTTTAGCTGAAAAGGTTCAATGTCTGTTATTCTTAAAATAGGTGTCTGAACCAATTTTGTATGTATCAATTTACATGGCCTTCTGTGGCGCTACTTGTTTGCTAAATTTGGTAGAAATCTGTACAATTTTTCCGCATATATGCCACACAAATTGAAATTTATCATGTTTTGCTATCTTACAAAATGGTGGATAAAATATACTTTGTGTGTGCACATTTCATGTATGTAATATATATCACCAGCATATAGAGTTTCGACGATATAACTAACAAATCTAAAATACCAATATGTTCACCATATTGGAAATAAATGTCTGACCTAATTAAAAAAAGAATGTGCCACACTTATAACTGTGGGTCAATCTCACAAAATGGCTAACAAAAAGTTTCAGCTTTCGTCGGTATAGCAAAATATGCTCAAATATCTATATGAACGCCACTTTGAAAATTAGTGCCTCACATTTTTAAATCATAATTATTTATATTATCCGCTGCAGTACTACTTATTTGCTAAATTTCGTAGGAATCGGTCAATTGTTTCCCGAGATATGATATAAACACCTTATAAATACATATAGCGCTAGCTTACAAAATGGAGAACAAAAGTGGTTATGTTTTTACAAATATAACGCTTTTAAAAGATTCTGTTAGCATACAAAGTTTTTTCGGAATAGGTCGATCGGTATGGTAATTATACGAAATAAACCTAAAACATTTTTTTTGTTGCTATTTTGAAAATAAGTGCCTAATCAATTTGAATTGCATAAGTTTTCATATCCTACCATATTATTACTTACTTAACTAATTTGACAAGAGTTGGTTGAGTAGTTTTCTAGATGTGATGTTTGTGCTTTATTTTTTCATTTGGTGCTATCATCCAAAATGGCAGACAAACCGCATAATAAATCATTACATTCGATTCTTATGAGATGCGCTGTCAACATACAAAATGTGATTTAAATTGGTAGAACTTTACCCAAGATATAAAATACTGCCCTAGATTTTAAATGGCCGTCATTTTAAAAGTAACCGGTGTGGTTGAAAACTATAAATACCATGTGTCCTTACTGAGTAGCACATGTGTACCAGGTTTTAAGAAATTTGGTTTACGCGTTCAAAAATTTAAAGGGGGAATCACACATACGCTCAGAAGCACACCTTTTTTTTTACAGTTTCTCTGGTTTGCCTGATCAACGCGTTAATACCAGTTACTATATCGAAGACAATATAAAATTTTTCAAGTCACTATAGATGGTTACCTAGAAGATTACTCAGTGGGCCAAAATAATTAACTTAAAGGGTCGCCTATCAAAAATACTAAATTTACATGAACTAACGGCCTACACTAACTTCCGGACTACAACACACGAGTAGAGGTTGAATGCGGAAGCGCCTACTCCATGCGAAGCCTTGGAAAAATCTTGTCAGTTGGTCTTGCCCGAGGCAGGCTCGAAATGAATAAGATGATTTTAATTATTGAACACTCGTCAACTTATTCCATCTACACCTAATTTTCTTTATTTACTTTGGTTTCGAACCTGGAATTTTACTATCCAAAGATAACACTTTAAGATTGTTTCATGAACAATTTGGTGTATGAGTGATAACATGAGTGTACAAATTGTGTTTTTTTTTTTTTTCAAAGTAAATGTTTTCGTTTTGTGGTTAACCAGTTATGCGTAACTTGAAATTAGAAACATTTTGATGAACTAGAGATAGAGTACATATTTAGCAAAAAACATAGAGCAAGTGTGTATTTCATATCGTAAAATGGAATAAATATTCGAGTTTTTCTCTCCGATCAAAACAAAGCAGTGTTGTTGGCTGGAAACCTTGAGACTCACGACATAAAATATCGTCAATCGCTAAAAATGCATGCATCATTGTTGTTTTATATATTACATCTACATGATAAGCATGAACGATGTGGTAATAAAACACACCTAAATATTTCTATATAGGCGTACACGACTAACGTCATCCGATTTTTTTCTTGGACTAAGCTTTAGTGATCTTACTAAATGTCCTGAGTATATGTCTTCTGAGTTTGGTGAAAATAAGGGCATGGTTTCAGAAATTCGTAAGTATGGAGCACACATTCAGACACACACAGGAGCAAGGATGTAATTTCATCAGTATACGTTACCTTCAAAAGTACACTTAATAATCGCGGCACTTGCTTCATTTTCATTACTTTAATTTTTATAAAATTAATAAGTGCTTTTTGTGCTTTTTATTATATGCTCAAAAGTAGCAATATTTTGCATTTGAAGCGTGATTATGTATATAACGTGGAATATAATATTTTATTTCTCATAAAAGTCTACATATAATATGTTGAGGTGGAAAAGCCTGTGAAGAAAAAAATTACAGTTCAAGTTATATGAATTTAAATGTTCTTATTGGTGCTATTCCCCACCTGTGGCATACAAGGTGGTTCATAGGGTCGGAGTTAATTCTTCCAGGCACAGACTATAAGGTGCCTGGAATTTGAGGGTATTTCAATAAGGTAGTCTTTTGACGTTTCACTTAACTGGATGGATATATTGTCTCGCATTTAAACAAAAACCACATACAGAAACACTTTCGAGGTGTGGTACTCTATTTTGACTAACTCGAACAAACTGTGGGCGACTTCGTGGTGGAGGGGGGCTTCTCTGGGCGTCGAATTGATACTTAACTACTCTGCTGGTGTGGTATTGGTATGCTGCCAGCTGTGGATGAGATCCGGCGATGTGGGCGGCCATGGAAACGGCCCATGTTTGGTGCCGTCTCCCCTGGACTGCTGTTCTGGGTTCGTTTTGATGTCCTCTCACGATTTCTTGACGTAACTCTTCTCTCGGCTCGGTGATAATTAACTGTTCCGCTCCTCTCGCATAAATTGGCTTATATGCTCTCCAGCCTCTCTCCCTAAGTGTCAGTACATGTCTCTCTTTTTGGGGGAGGGGGGGTAGTGGTGGTCTGAAGTACAAAGCCTTTCAACCACGTGACATGGTTTGTGAAGGTTCGGGGCGGGGGGAAGTGTGAATCTTGCCCCTTGACTTTACCATCTCAGCTTATTCTTACGTGGTTTGGCTACAAGGGTGTCTACAGAAGTGAGGAGTATTCGTGGCCCCCACTTTCAATTGGTCAGCCGTTTTCTCAGGCGTGAAGCGAGAGGTGGTCTTGCTTGGCTCTGCAATTTCTCCCGCTTTCCTACGTATTTACGTAGCACTTTCCGGGTGCTCCGGCGATATGCCAGCTCTTACTCGGCACAACCTTGACACGTGTAACTGCGATCCGTTCTGGCTGTCCACGTGCCTTGCGACATGTGTCAACTGGTAGGCGCTCGCGAAGGGGGTCAGCGAGGCTTCTATTCCAAAATGCGTCACACGACAATATAGTTTATATGCTCATAACTGCACACGTGATTGAATCTTTCAGATTAACCACAGATTTCTTGTTTAAAAAATAAGTGGACATAATAGCATATATTCCATGCGTTACCGTCACTGCGACTGAATTATTATGTACTTTTAATCAGTAAAGTCTAACGTGGTCACCACACAGTGATTATTATAGTTGCCCTTGTCGATGTAGCAAGAGAGAAGAATTTCATTTTGCATAAACACTGACGATTGCAACACAAACAAACGCGTCCAAGTGAGGACGTCATGATATTACACCAATCAATACAAACAATCAGAATAGGCAATTACAATGATTTTATTATAGCGGTACTCAAATCAAGAATGGCACAGGTGGACAAAACTCGCACGAGACAAACAAGTATGAAAGTTCTCTGGTTACACATATGAAACTAATATATGATAAGAGTCAAAGAACGTCTGACAGAAACAATAGTATTAAAGTAAGCAGCTGTTGAGAAGACAAGCTAAATGTAGGAGCAACTTTCCGAGAATGAAGTAAGAATTTTTGTAATGTAAGCGAAAACATTATTTTCCAAAAAATGTTGTCATTTTATGCAATTATGCCTATCGCAAATACATATCTATAAACATGGATATTTATGACGTACAGGCAAGAAAGAAGTGATATACCTATAGATTAAAATGTTTCTAAATTTTCAGATTCAATGTGTATGACTGAAAGAATCTATTAAAAGTTTTCCCGGCCAGTTGATGTAAGATTGGAGTCATTCTTTTGGGCACAAAGCAATTATAAACGGTGTAATATACACTGGAAAGCCAGAAAAAACTGGTATAGGCGTCCTTCTGCAAATACCAGAGGTATGTAACCAATCAGAGTAACGCGATGCGGTCGGCAGCGTCTATATATGACAACAAGCGTCTCTCTAAGTTGCTAGATTGGTTACTTGTGCTACAATGGAAGGTTATCAATATTTAATTGAGTTTGAACGTAGTGTTATAGTCGGTGCACGAGAGATGAGACATAGCATATCCCAGGTAGCAATTAAATGTGGATTTTCGCGTATGACCATTTCACGAGTGTACCGTGAATATCAGGAGTGCGGTAAAACATCAAATCTTCGACATCGCTGCGGCCGAAAAAAGATCGTGAATGAACGGGACAAACGACGACTGACAAGAATCATTAAACGTTACAGGCGTGCAACACTTTCTCAAATTGGCGCAGATTACAATGATGGGGAATCAACAAGGGTCAGCGTGCGAATTATACAATGGACCATTATTGATATGGCTTCGGAGCCGAAGGCTTCCTCGTGTACCGGTTTTGACTGCACGACACAAAGAGTTACGACTCGTCTGGGCCCGCCCACACCGCCATTGGACTGTTGATGACTGGAAACACGTTGCCTGGTCTTACGAGTTTCGTTCCCCATTGTATCGGGCGGATGGACGTGTGCGGGTATGGAGACATCCTCATGAATCCATGAACCCTACATGTCAACAGGGGAGAGTTCAAGCTATTGGAGTCTCTGTCATGTAACAAGGCGTGTGCAGAGGGCGTGAAATGGGACCCCTGATACGTCTAGATACGACTCTGACAGGTGACAGATACGTAAACATCCTGTCCGATCACCTGCACCCATTCATGTCCATAGCGTATTCCGGCCGACGTGGAAAATTCCAGCAGGACAATGCGGGACCGCTCACGTCGAGAGTTGCTACCGAGTGGCTCCAGGAACACTCTTATTACTTAAACCAATTCAATTGGTAGCCTAAATCACCAGGCATGAACATTATTGAGCATATCTGGGATGCCTTGCAATGTACTATTCAGAAGAGATCTTAACGTCCTCGCACTCCTATGTATTTGTGGACTGCCCTGCAGGGTTCATGGTGTGAATTGGCTCCTGCATACCTTCAGGCATTACTCGAGTCCATGGCACGTCGTCTTGCGGCACGTCTGCGTCCTCGCGGGCCCCTACACGATATTAGGCAGGTGTACCGGTTTTTTTGGCTCTTCAGTGTACATGAGTCATGGAGTGCGTATACCAGTTGCACAGTTACCAAACTCAGTGTTTCTATATTAAACTGCTTTCCTGCCTACAGAATTTTAAAAACTACGTGTTTTCGACTAGTTTTGACAAATTAGTTACACAAATAAATTTCTTATCACGTTAAGCAAAAGGGTTTTTTTTTTGTAGAAGCGCGTGTTTTTCGTAAAGCCAAATGGAAAACCTAAGGAGTATTGTTGTATGAACACGTGATTTTGAAATTTGTTTTGGCAATTTTTGAGATGGATTTGGACACATGAAAAGAAGACGGAAATCGGTCTGCCTGTAGTTTAATCTATGTATATTAAAAGCACTGACAAAGCTTTTCCGGTATCTGTCCTGTTGAATTCCTTACTCCTACCAACGAATATAAATTATACTACAAACTAAATATTACCATTACGAAAATTCTCCGCGCTTCTGAAGTCTACCTTCTGGCCCGACGCACGCTCACTTGTGTTTGTACGTGGCGTCTTTACGTGGCAATATAAAAACTGCAGAAGGAAACCTCCCCTTAATTTTAAAGTCGCGGTTACATGGGGCACATAACTACTTAACATGGATCATGCTCAGCTTCGTACATAGTTTTACTGTCTTCGAACATGTAAAGATTGTAGTCAATTCTTGTTCTAATAAAGTGGTTGTGTAAGCACAGGGGCACCGGGACCTTCCTCAGTTTGGTTCAGAAGGCTTTGAGGAACGTTCAAAATTATGTAAGGGTATTATCGTCCCTAATGGTGAATAAAACGCATCTTCCCAAAATTTAGTCACAAAAAAAAAACTCGTGTCAGTGTTTGCAAACACATGATATTCCTATTCACACGTTTTACACGAAAAAATATACAAGCTATGAAACCTCACAACCATGTTTAGCGACCTCCAATTTTATATAATATACGTAAAGCATCGAAATCTACAGTTACACATCGTGACGTATTTCGCGAACATGTTTACGAACAATTTTTCGACAGCGGCCTTAACGTCCCCGCACAGAAGAGTGGTGGTAGTGACGGTAGAACATGGCCGATGTAATCAAGCAGATGTTTTGAGACCAGCAGCGAACATGCCTCTGCGGCAACGTCCTGCGAAGCGTTCACTCCGCGGTGGGTGGCGCTTCAATGCAGTGGACTGTGTTGTGTACTGTAGTATAGCGATACAACACAGTAACGAGCGTAAATGCATAACTTAATGAAAGAGTGAAGGTACTCCATGTATTGCATAATTTGTTGCATCCGGAGTGCGGTAACATATTGTGACGTGCAGCTAGCGACTGCACCAAATGAGGCATGTGGCCCGCCGGCTACAGTGTAATATTCATGAAGTTGCTGCTACACCTACAAACAACAGAATCACACAACATACACAGCTAAAAAACCTGAGGAATTGCTTCGTATACAGTCGCTAAAAGAAGAAAGTAAAATTACTGTGACCTGCTTAGTAGTCTCCTTACTGATTAAGATGGATGAGAGAGGATTATCTCTCTGGATCCAAATAAATGACTTATAGTCGTACACCGGACGGTTAAATGGGTTTCAGGTCAATGAGAGTTCACAGTTCATTCCGCTGTAATTTTATACCAGCTAGATGGAGGACAAGCCAATTGGAAGCATAGTAGTTATTATAAAAATTTCACGGAAGTAGTTCACTCAACCCTAGCACGACAGTGCACTTCAGTGAAACGTTAGCACAAAACCCGCGGCGTCGACCACTTGCTGCAAAATCCGTAGCCTCGTGGCCCCACAGTCGCGCAAGACAACTATTTACGAACGCAGAAGACGAACAAAAACCTAGTCAAAATTTATCCTACAGGACAATATGAAAGAAAATGGATTGCGGGATAAAATTGGTAAATCATAAGTAGTATCCTCATATTGTATTAATGGTTCCTATTATATGTGTGCTTGGTCCACTTGTGTGCTATGAACTATGACGTAGTTTGTTGCCTTGATCGCTACCGCGACCGCCAGCGCTCCGGTGTGCAGGGACATTTAGAGAGCCAAACACATTAATTATCTACGTGGCCGTGCTATGGGGGAAAACAGTCCATGTTTGGTTCTCTCAGAAAGAGAAGCTGTGATGGATTGTAATTAGTTAATTGGCTGGCCGTACAGCTGCACGGATAACATACGCAAGACATTGAATAGTTACCATATGGAAGTCAAAAAATGATCTCAGAAATCTTAGAGAATTCTGATTATGGCTTCACCTTTTCTGTTGTATAAATTTTCTATTCAACATCGGTTCCTGTTTGCCAGGCGTGTTACAAAAGAGAGCAAGTGTCGTCGTGGGAGGAACACAAATTGAAATAAGAAGGGCAACGGGTAGCGTCTCGTTCACGCCTGATTATATCTTAGGAATTCACAGAACCATTAGCAGTACTTCTTTTACATAAACAATTTGCCTAAATTCGTCGAGAAACTATATGATTTAAATGAATCAAAGCGAAAGCGAAATTTTTACCGTTTGGTAACGGATTTTTTTTTAGTTAGTTTAATGCAGTAATGCGATATTTTTCATTAGCTGGAGTGAGTTCTTGTCTCAGGCAAAGAACAGTGCACAGTGTTTCGTGACACTGTAATAAAAAATACCTAAATGTTATTAAAACTTCTACGATAGTCACTGAAGGCACAGCTTACTGATTCATTGCTGTGTACACCTCCAGCCACAGGTAACTTAGGAATTCAAAACCAAATTTAATTTTTTATTTCAGGTGTTGAAAATAAATATTTTGATGCGTACTGTACCTACGTATTTACTTCGTAACTACAAGCAGTGATCTGTAGGCTTCGCATTTCTCTAAAATGAAATGCATCATTCATAACCATGAACAGTAGAACACTTTGCGGATCAGTTACCCATATTTAACTCATTGGTCTCTGAGTTTCGCAGTGTACAGTATCGACCAGAAACTATCTTCGTGTGCGTTTTGTACACAATCGTGTACATGAGGCGGGATAATGCTAATGCGCAATATATCTGCGATGGTAACTCGGTGACTGATAGGGTTGCACGAGCTTGTAAACTAGAAGCTAAATGTTAGAGTCATGCAAATATCGCGCTATTATTAGAAGACAGAATAGACTTTAAATACTTGTGCGTTTACATTTGTTTTGTCACTGAACTACAGATTGTTTAACATGCCCTGTACTGCATAGAATCAACAGGAAATGACTAAAGATTGTCTAATCACGTCCAACCAAGCCAAAAGGAGAAACGGTTCCTCATTCCTACAGCAGCCAGTAAACAAATGNACCAAGCCAAAAGGAGAAACGGTTCCTCATTCCTACAGCAGCCAATAAACAAATGGTTCGACTCTACTCTGCGTATAATGGCGTATCCTAGCCAGCTGACAGTGAATAATGCCAATTTTGCATGTTCCCAGCTATAGGCTGCTCATGGTTAACCGAGTAATTTTCAAATTCCGGGTTAGGACCTACCTTTATACACATTTAGATACCATCCGTCATATGCAAAATTAACTCTACAATTAGTCTCGCCACTCTATTTACATGTTATCCAAGTGAAAACATAGACATTTTAGGAATGTAGATGTGATTCTTATAGACACATGCAGATTTGTTCTCTAAATTGTACACAGTAAGAAGCAATAACTTCAATAGCCACAAATGTAGGCATTACACTCACAATACACCGTCAAGTTATGTAAATATTTGTATTAAATCACTGTCAACCTACCTGGGTGCTTGCATGCCAGTGTGCACTGAAGCATTGGCTAAGTGTCATCAAGGTTAGTTTTTTCTTTTCAAAATTAGATTTTAGTAGTGCTTACCTAAGAGTCAACAGACTTTACAAATATTTTCCTCGAATGTTATTAGACTATGCGACCTCCGTGGCCAAGTTTACCTTCGACTCACTAGGTTCCGAGTTCGAATTTGGAATGTGACATTAGCGTGCGTGCAGTTTCTAATTTCATATGCAAGGTAAAATAAATTTAATTTGTAAGTCAGCCCTCCCCCAATTATAGTATTGAGATAAAAGCGTGGACATACAAATGCCTAAAAAAAACAGTTTCAGACGTTGAGGAAAGTACATGGTAACTATAATGAAGAGAACACGTCGGTTGATCACACACACTATGTGAACTTATAATTTTCACTAGGGAAAAATAACTTGTTTTATAGACCTTTTAGGTAAGCTTAAATTACTTGGCGAATAAGTGAAAATAAATTTATCTGTATTCTGGAACCAAATAATTCAATTTATATCGCTAGAAATCTTTATTAAGTCAGTTGATATAAGTCACAGTGATTCCAGGGAAACATTTTTCACTGCTTCCTTTTCAAATATATCTTACATTGGTTGATTTTCAATATGTCAGATTTTACTGCTTGTAAAGAACTTCGACACGAGTGCGTACGCCATGTGCTTATTTAACAGTTTGTGAGACCCACGACTCTACTGCTTTTTTTTCCACAATAACTGACAACCATATTGCTTGGTCTAAGATTACAACGTAAGTATCATAGCTGAGAGTGGCCTCATTTTGTATCTTCTGAGGTTATTTAATTAGTAATATGTAGTCCATCGCTTCTGAGCCGAGTTCGAAACATGTTAAGCCAAAACTCATGAATTTTAAAGTAAAAAACATATATTTAAAAATAATAATATACTTATAAAGCAGCTGAAACTAAACATTTTTTTTTCTTTTTTGCAGAAAAAATTATGTTTTATTGGTTATTTGGTATGTTTATTACCTTGAACCATATCTTTCTTAAGTTAATTAAAATAAACAATTTTAATAAAAAATTTGTTTTATCTACTACTACCTCAGAACAACTTAGAAATCATGTACACTACCACATTGCAATCAAAAGCATTATCAGACTCTTATAAAATTTGTATTGGTTTATTTAATAGTCAGATGCTATAAAAATGTGTACAAATTATATATTTTTTTAATCAATTTTATTAAGCGAAACTTTCTTTTAAAAGTTTGTATGGTTTCTTACATATTCGTAAAACAGCATTACATATAGTTACAAGTTCAATAAGTTATTTAATATCTAAACTTGTAATTGTACTAGTTCCATATGTACCTTTTTTATTCTAGAGCACGTACTCATGTGTAACAAGAGTTGGTAAGTCATTCCATTTCAAAATCAGGTAGTATACAGACGGTTCACGACCGGAAGAAACTTTTGAAAATCAAACTTTGAAAAAACACCCTAGCCGTTAGCTATATGCATATAACATTACAAACAGCGGCGAGCGCGGATACAGTTATGCTGTTAGGTTGTCAGCACACAGAGAGAAAATAGATCCAAAGTTTTAACGTAATTGTTAATTTATCGCTTACAAATGGG
>NQII01011167.1:0-30956 GCA_002778355.1 Clitarchus hookeri
CCCGCGGGAAATTATTTTTCCCGCCCGAAATTTTCCCGAGTTTAAATTACCTTTCCCGCCCAGCTCTAGTATTAACAGAATGTCATATATCTCGTGTCCCACGCTTATTTTAAAATGAACTTAATATTAATAAACTGTGTCAGTAGTAATTTACCACTTCTGTGATAACAGGTGCATTTATACTGATGCTCTAATCCGGTGGGCCACAAATAGTTAGTTACAACTGATGCCAACATGTGCAGTTTTTCAGCAACTGTGTTCATGGAAGTCGCGATTGCCGAGATGTGTACAGCACATTTATCTTTACTTCCATTGTGTGTTTGTGTCAATTGTTTTAAAACCGAATAAATCAAATTCAAATCACATTGAATTATGATGATTGTAGTTTTAACTTTTTGTTTATATGTAGGGCCACACATTTATGGGAAATAAAATGAGCTGATTTCATCATTAAAATTTCACCTTTTCTTCATAAAAATATTTTTGTTTTGTGAAATAAAATTTATAGCAAAGGTTTCCCGTGTCATCATTAGGACATAATCTGCAGTTTTTGTAACAATATCAGTTAAACCTAAATGGAACTTGTTATTCATTAGTTTTGATTAGTATATATTTACTTGAAAACATTAATAAATATTTAACAATAAGGATGAAAATATAATCTTATGATAATACACTTGGTCATGTAACGCACATTGTCTGTCACAGTTAATTTTGTTGGATCATTCTTGTACTTTGTCAAGACATTTGAAACTGCTTAAGAACACTCATTAGCTTTTGAGTTTTCTAAGAGTTTTACATCACCCACATAGAGCTTCTGTTTATGTGTAGGTAGCAAAAATTTGCTTAGAATAGGAAAACACACTGTCAGTTTTAGTCAGTCGATACATCCCACCACCTTATCTTGACCTTCGACAGAGTTTATTAAACTTTTGTCTTTACACTTTATGTATTTTGGGTACGTGACTCCCTTAGTGTTTTTGCACAATTCCACCTATAAAGTATAGTACCAATGGGTAAAAGTAAAATAATAAAACTTAAGTAAAATTTAAATAATCAAAAACACTGGCAAATGCCAGTTCACTGCTAAATATTACTCCCACACAAATTCACAACCTAACCACAAAACCAAGTAAAATTTTAGTATAAATAACATAAACATACTCCTTACACTGTAAAATTGTAATTCTAGAGCTGTCGAGTTTTTTTTTTAGGTAAGGGCAAGATACCTCTTTGTTTTGGTTTTTTGGCAATCTGAAGATTGCTGCCAACAGAGGTGTGTGATTTTTACACAAAGCTCCTTCCAATAGCTTTTTTTTTTAAATGTACCACACTGTCCCATGCGTAAACAGTGCATTGTTTATGCAAGTGTGTTTTTGCATCCACTCAATGTTTATACCGCAGTATTTTCATTCTGTTCAGTTTATCAAACACTCAGAAACCTTCACATTAACACCCCCTGATACGATAAAAGCCAGTTCTTATTTTTGACATTCTTAACCGATTCTACAACGTAAGTTGACCACAGACTAAAATTATTATCCTAACTTATTATCACAAACCTAACCACAAATCACAGAAAACGAGTAAAATCGAGAGTATTACAAATACTCGCGATTGTTTAGTACATAATTATTTCATTCATGTCACAAAATCTTCATCTGTGGTATATCTACAATTTACTTTCATAATATCAACAACATTTGTAGTTAAAAAATAATAAGAATTTTTTTATCAGTAATTCTGCACTAGAACATACTACAGCGATAATTTTCCAACTTTGCTATATTCTGTACCATATAAGAAGGCCACTTTTTGACAGCTCGGCGAAAGTAGCGCCACTGTTTACATCTGACTACATCTGACTACGTATCATTCCGCCATCAGCTGGTCCATCAAGACAGGGCTGTATATTTTATCAACACGCTGTCAGCTAATCCACTTCTCATTGTACTGTAATGCTAAACAAATTTTAAGATATTTTAAGACTTGACGTCTGTCTAAAAAAACAAGTAGGTTATAAAAGTAAAAATATAAAATGTTGCAAATAATTAAATATTTGCTGACTCTTTTTTAATTTGTCCGAGATAGTGAATTTGGGTTCACATTTGCGAGACGGTCTGTTGTATCTATAGCTAATATATTTGAGTTGGAAATATGTGACGTGGAATAACGTTAGAATTGCTTAAAAACTATTCACGCGTCTCACTTTCTACGGAAACAAGGAGATGGGTTTCGAGAGAACAATATCGCGTATAATTTACGTAGACGAATGATTACCGGCCGAATATAAATAACTTGTACTCCAAATCGTTGTAGATGAAATATATGTTACTTTAAAAATTATGCAGAGCTCGTGGAAAAATATAACTATTGGCATCTGTCTGTAAATTCTTTATATATCGCACAGGAAAGCGGTTCATTTCTAGCTGGTAATAGCTCGCATAATATCCAAGAGATAGCGCGCACAGCACGTCACTGCGAAGTTTGAGAAACCCTTTTTTTGGTCAACGGATAGCGTATTTTTTAAAGTTGATAGTTCTTATATTACGGGCTCGAAATATATTTCAAATTCGTGTCGTTTCGTCAAATTATTAGAAAAAAATAATTCAACAATATTATGCAATATTTCTGTATGCTTGTGGAATTAATATCAAGGACGTGTTGAAAGCGAGGTTGGAGATGGATGATACAACGTGAAAAAGCTTTCTGAAGTTAGCACAACTTCAGAAAACTTTTCCACGTCGTATCGTTCTATTGTACATTTCATTTTGAACACCTATACATAACTACATTATCAGGAAGTTTCGTTTTTAACACTAACAGCCATTGTTTTGTGACCTTGTAAAATAAAATATATTAATAAATCTACGAACTCTTTCTTATCCGCGTATTTTCTGCCTTTGTGATGTGCATCGGCAGTGCACTCAGAATAGCCAACGTAATTTTAACTTTTGTTAGTTTGTGCATCAGCTGATACAGGATTTTATAAATGGCACTTTGTTTGTTTCGTATACATTAAGTTGCCACTCACTGACTGTCAGAAAGTGGCCTTCTTATACTGTATGGACCATACCGATTGATTTATAAATTGTTCACGTTCAAAAGGAAAACTCAGTTTGCGTCTATGGAGTCAACAGTATGATTACTGCAAATAATTATAACTTTTATCAGCGCATATGTGAAAATTAAATTGCAAAATTAAATGATTGTAAGAGTTTTTATGGTATAAGTAGTTCAGCATTGTGGTTTTTAAAACATTTTAATGAGCAATTCCATTGCTGTTTCACTAATATGGGAATTATTGCAAGATTTGGCAAATAAGAATAATTGCTCCATATTTCGTATTAATTTGCAGTCATAAAAAATTCTAGACCCTACTTACAGTTAACTCCCGATTTTCCGGGGTAATGACTGGTTAAGGGTTCACGGATAATTCATGGTTAAAGTGATGGAGGGGGGGAGGGGATGTTTACTGTAGCCGTAGGTTATGTAAACAAATACAGTGAAACCTCTTTTATTCGTTTTTCATGGGACCTTCTGAAAAAAACTCAGCATGCGGGAAAACTCAACATGTGGACCACTCTCCTCAAAAAGTAAAACCTAACCTCACAAAAAAAATTTATTTTCATCCTTGGATATACTGAGTTGATTACTTTAATGAACAGTGGGCATATCTTTAATACTGGATCAAAAACATATTTCAATCATTCAATATAAGTATTGTATTATAAAATATTGAAATGCACTTACCGTATTTTATTGCATATAGGTCGCACATTTTATTTAAGAAATTTGTTCGAAAACTAGGGGTGCAACCTATAAGTGGAAAAAAAAAAAAAACCCCCCCCCCCCCCCNCAATCAAATTTCAACCAACTTTACTGCAAACTAAAGTGTAGACATTTTAAACATATTACTGAATAGTTAGTTAAGTATTTACAGAAAAAATGGTGTTTGCCGCTGTCGTAATATAATAGCTGGGTGCAACCCTTCCAGACCTGCAAGAAAAAAATTGTTTGTATGAATATAAAGTACATGGGCAAACCGTTTAAACTTCATTTAAAAACAATGTTGCTATGAAGGATAGTCAAACTTACCATGTTTACACGTCGTCGTCGGAAGAAGAATCAGAATGGCCACTTCCACCATGACTGCTGCTCGTTGAAATATCGCCATCACTCTGCCACATGTCGTCATCTTCAATCCCATCCAATCCCACCAAGCGAATTTGATATCCCGGTCTTCTTGAAACTTTTTGCAATGAGCTCATCAGATATTAGGGACCAACTCGTTGCAACCCACTCGCATATTTGTTCCGGCGACGCCCGTTTCACTCTTCCTGTTGGCGTATGCTCCCTGTCTGCACTGCCAATCCATTCACCGTACAAACAGCGCAGATGATTTTTAAATGGCTTATTTATGCACACGTCCAATGGCTGCAGAATCGATGTAAGGCCACCTGGAATAACAGCCATCTCTGTTTTCCCTTCATTTAACAGTTTCTTGACAGACTCCACCAGGTGCCCTCGAAAACTGTCCAAAACCAACAAAGCTGGTTGTTTGAGTAATGCTCCAGGCCGGTTATTCCACACGCACTTTACCCAGTCCTTCATTAGAGTTTCGTTCATCCAGCCTTTATCTTGCACACGCACATGTACACCACGGCCCTTGAAAGGAAAGCCGTCACAAAAAGCGAACTAAATTACATATGGTGGCAATTTCCTCCCGTCTGCTGTTATAGCCAACATCACTGTACATCGTAATTTTTCGTTGCCGGTTGTTTTAACCAATACACTTGAGGATCCTTTTTCAGCTATTGTTGAATTCCTTGGCATATCGAAAAAAACCGGCGTTTGGTCAGCGTTGCCGATTTGCGACAACAAATATGCTGTGGTTTTCCTCTTCTCAATGACAAACTTGTGGAAATTTAATATCTTGTCAGTATAATCAGCAGGCAGCTTCTGACAAACTGACGTTCTCCTTCGCATTGACAAATTATTGCGTCTCATAAAACGCACGACCCAGCCAATCGAAGCTTTGAAGCGACTGTTGTCGATTTTGTTTTCTCGCGCGATTTGCCGAGCCTTTGTTTGCAGCATGTCGTAGGAAATGGCACATCCATTATTCCGTGTCTCGCGTACATATTCAAGCGCACCTGCATCAATTTCTGGGAACTTGCCTTGCTTAGCACCCCGAAATGCTTTTCTCTTCACGTTTGTATTGCTAAGTTCAGTTTTCTGCTTCCTCCAGCCTCGCACTAACTTTTCGTTTACTCCGAATTCACGGCCCGCGGCTCGATTTCCATACTCTTCAGCGTACAAAATAATTTTCAGTTTGGAACCTGCGGTGTAAGTACTTCGCTTTTCCATTACGAAACTACGTCGCACTTCTTCCCTCCAATATCAAAGCAACACTAGGTGTGNGCTTTTCCATTACGAAACTACGTCGCACTTCTTCCCTCCAATATCAAAGCAACACTAGGTGTGGTGCAAAGACTAAATAACAGAAAAACCTGTAAGTCAAGGCTAACATTTGGTACGCAAGAACCTACGCTAATGTGCTGCTATCTCTGTACATTCTACAAACAGCTTTCGAGAATAATCAATTCCTTGTATTTAATTTGATTCTTTTAAAATTTTTTTTTATTTTGAGGATTGCGAAGGGAATTACGTAACGGAAATATTCAAATACTTTTCTATATTTTACACGTTTATTTAAAACTTTCAAAGATAAACTGCAGAAATAATGGTTAGGCTTTTTCTTTTAACATACATCGTTAAAAATACTTGAAATATATAAAAAGAAAGTTTATAAGTTATATCTTTTTTCTAATAAATATATAAACTCCGCCAATCAAGGCTGCGTCTCGAGCGCTATATCTGTACATTCCAAACGACAAACTTGCGGCACACTGGGACTGCGCAGTAGGCCTGTAGCTACGCTTGGAAACACCGCTTGTTTGCAAGGACAGCTGCCACACGACCTTCGCCAAGGTCGCGTGCATCAGCCACCCGTGGCGCAAGCCGTGTTTGTACAGTATTTACAACCATGATGAGCGCGACCTATAATCGATAAATATAATTTTTTTTTAACACCCTTTGAAAATAATGGTGCGACCTATACGCGCAGGCGACTTATATGCGATAAAATACGGTANTTTTTTTTTAACACCCTTTGAAAATAATGGTGCGACCTATACGCGCAGGCGACTTATATGCGATAAAATACGGTAATTTCGCAAATCCGCTGAATGTTTACATAAAATTCACCAAATTTCTGCCAAATGTAAAAAAAGTGGCAAAAATAAAGCAAAATTTATTAAAAACAATTATTTAAAATAGAAACGTGCTAAAAATTGTTAAAATTTAAGTACAGTAATAAAGTGCATAGTTTCATCATAATAATGATGCATTTTATATTTTTTACTCTTCTTTGGAGGCATATTTAACACAGTTTTTTGAGTTGGACATATAGAAATCCAATTTTTTAAAATCATCTTTTACTCCCCTAAAAATTCTGTTGCCCGCTAAATGTTTTTAAATTTTGCCAAATTAAACGCACTGCTAGTTGACAACATTCGCCATGTTGTGAGACAGTTGATAGCACTGCATTACTCTTAAATAAAGTTACTAGCGTAATTTTATTTTGAAACAAAGAAATGCCTGCAATTATTATATTTTATCTGTTTTTCGACGTGAGTAATTTAAAACAAATAGTGATGGAATTATGAAAATAAATTGCAACGTTTCACAACTAGTTGTGTATACTAGCATTTGAGGTTAGGGAGTGTGTGTTTACCTGCTCTTGGCGCTACTGAATTTCGGTAGTACCAGTTTTAAGATAGTTTTTTCACAGATAAACAATAGTTCCAAATATATATTTTTTCGGACAGAATATCTGATTGATGGATGCGGGTAAATTAATGATTTAAGGGCGTAGCACGCGGGTTTTTTTGATAGCCAGTGTGTGGCAACGTCATAAATTATATCATCACATACACAAAATTCTGTATCAGCTGATGTGAGAACGATTGTAATATAATTTCACGTTGGCTATTATTTAGACAGCTTTATTTGCACAACAGACATCGGAGAAATATGGGAGCAGGAAGATTGTAAACAAAATGTCTATGTATTTTATTTTACATTGTTACAAAACAGCTTTTATTAGTGTAACAAATTATACTTCCTCCTAGAATAATGTGTAGATTTTTAAACAAAATGGAACACCATATGCGACAGTTTAGCTTAGTTTGTGTCTTCATCATAGGCCATAGCTAGTGCTTGCTGCTAACGTCGCCACGTGCGTGCTTCATATTAATTTAATAGGCCAGACATCTATCGCAGAGTATTTTTCAAATATTTCTACATTAATTTGACGTAATATATTTCAAACTTGAGTTGTTTTGAGCCTACACGAGATGAAAAATTCACTTTTCAAAGAACGTGCTATATGCACTTATATGACACAGCAGCAAAATAGGTGACCGTTCTGCCATTTGTCGGCCAGTGCACGCGGCTTGCTTCGGGAACCATGCTCCCATGAAATCCCATGTTTTTCATGTGTATAAGTGCAAATGTGCAAACGAATTATCAGAGTTTTAAATTTTCCGTGACCTCTATAAATATTTTAACTTAACATATTTCCGTCAGGTTACCGAAAGTTGTAACAAAACGAAAATCCTTGATTTCAATGAATTTTTGTGTGTTTAATGAATGTTCATTTAATTATCAGCAAAGACAATTTTTTATTATAAATGGTTTGTTTTCATTATTTTATAACTGAAACAACTACATAAAACGAAAATTTAAATGTAGGAAAGACATCCTGTGGTTAATACTCCATATCCTAAATATTTTTGGTTTTATTGTGTAATAAATTTGTTATAATAAATAACTTACTAAAACATTATGAAATTTGTTAATCTTTCGTTAAGGCTGAGCTCTAACAAAATTATTTTTCAGTTTCGTTTCAGTTTCACAAAAGTTCATAACATATCTTTCATTTTTGTTTCGTGAGAAAAAGAGTTACATTCGCACAACCATAATAAAGAATTTTTGTTTTTGCTAGTTTTCTTAAAACCCTTGACAATTAGTTTGCCATATTCCATGTGCAAATACTCAATATACCGAAATGGTAACAAAGCTGTAAAAGAAAATCAAAATTTTATTTTAGCTTTTGGTAAAAATATTTGGTTGCCGGAGGTGGTAATGAAACTAAATAATTTTGTTTTTGACAAATATTCTAGGGCTTATCAAATGTTTGTTTGGTTGACCAGAAATAGAAAATTTTTGTTTGTTAGTTTTTATTATATTTCGAAAAGAATCTTGCATAACTAAACTTGCAATGTTCCCAAAACTGTTTTTATTGTAATGTTTTTAAGGGTATTATTATTAGTATTTATTCCTCCATGTAACTTATTTTTGATTTTAGAGACTTGCGAATTCACGAAAAATCTTAAAACTGTTTTTAATAGTGGGGAACAACTTAAAATGCATGATAGAGTTGTTATTTTGTGTTTTTGACTCGCGAATTTCTTAAAATTATCTTTCATCTACAAATTTTGACATGCACTCGAGAATTTCAACAAATTTACAGCGTAACATCAAAAAATAATTGGAGTGTGCCTGCCAACTTGCAGCGGTGGTAGCACTTGACTACAGAGAGAGAGCGGAAGATGTACGAGCGTGTCGGAACTCCTGAGTGACTCAGTCAGGTTTGGACAGTTGCGGGTTGCAAAGTTTTATCTGATTTGTTTTAAAATGCCATCGAAAATAAATATTGATGAAAGAGTAAAGAAGTTAGAAGTCATGGTTGAATCGGTACACGTTATAATATGCCGTTTTTGCTATAAAACAGTAGCGTGGGAAACTTCTGACAGCATCAAGAAACACATGGGTGCGGAGTTATGGTCACTTTGAAACTGTCAAGAAAAGAAAGCAGCAGAAAGTTATGTTGGAGGCAATGAAGACGCTACAACAGCAAAGGTATGGATTTACTTAGGTAAATTTACATTATCCTGATGAGGTTTTCCTACGTAATAACCAGAATTGAAATAAGTGTTTAAAAAATCTTATTAAAATAATGCACAAACACCATATTGGCACCCAAATAATTAGAATAAAAATATTTTTATATATTAACAACTTAAAAAATTTTAGTTTATTTAAAACATCAAACTATTGCTATTAATTTTTTGATGTAGAATTTGCCTACTGTATATAATGTACCATTTTTTAAGTTTTAAGGTCTAAAATTTTAATACCTGTTGAAAGCATCATGAGCCACCTCCAGGCAAAAATATTCTTACGTTTGCTTAAATCTGTGTTAATGTTCACAAACTTTGTAAAATCCGTTGCCCGTGATTTCCTTGGGATGGGCGAATAGTAACAATTAGTTACTTAGTAATCATTACTGCGCTGGATCCCAAGTAACGAGTACCGATTCTTGGAAAATGCTCGTTAATGTAGTACCTATTCACAAAGTTGTCTTGGGTCGTTACTCTGCAGGCTCGGCAGGATTCGTGTGGAAGAACGAAGCGAAGATGCACAGTAGAAAAGTAATGAGTTCCTCTCCTCCAGCCAGCTAGTCTGGCAGAAAGAGGGTGATGGAGGGCAGACGGAAACAGAGGTTACGTCTTGTGGAGGCAGGGGTAAACCTTAGTTTTGTTCTAGCATCTTCAGACAGGTAGCTCCATGCATCACAAAAGTATTGACCTTAGCAATATTTTTATTTGGATTTATGTGTGTTGTGAATATACAGTGGAACCTGTATGTATTGAATTCGGATGGATTGAAATCCTGCATCGATGGAACATATTCTGGGGTCCCATTTTTTTATTTATCTGCATTTCAATACCACATTCATTGAAAGTCCACATGCATTGAAATTCTTTGTCCAGTCCCCTGACAAACTATGGTTAGAGAATCCACTGTATATTTATCAGTACAAAAGAGTATTATGTCGTGCAACCTCAGTGATAAGAAGTAACTTTTAAAGTGTTTCGCAAATATGATAGCAAGGCAAAAAAAAAAATTCTGACATTCTCACAAAATAGCCATCATGATACAGTCGTTTATGAAGTTGCAATTTAATGACAAATGATATTTAAATAAACAAAATATATTGAGAAACCAATAAACATTTTTATTTTTTGTTATTTTATTGGCTAATATTGAATTGCAACAATAATCCGGTGGCCATCTGTTAAAAATTGATGCACAATAAGTTTAAAATGCTTAAAATAAAAGATTCCCAACGTAAATTATAAGTACAATAACATATCAACTGTTTATTATGGTAGGCAAAATTCATAGGTTGAGTCGAATCTACTAAGCATACATATTTTAATTTTTGTGAAAAAGGTTTGCTATGAGTTCTAAGGAACTGGAGATAGATATGGTCTGTCTCATATAAGTTGGCGAGATTTTGACAGTCAGTGAGTGGTAACTTAGCGTATACGTAACAAACAACGTGCCATTTACAAAATCCTGTATCAGATCATGCATGAACGAATGAAAATTAATATTACGTTGGCTATTCTGACTGCACTACCGACGTACATCAAACAAGCAAAAAATATGCGGATAAGAAAGAGTTCCTAGATGAATTAATACGTTTTATTTTACGTGTTCACAAATCAGCTGTTATTAGTGTTACAAACTAAACTTCGTGCTAAAGTAGTCATTTATGTATGTTCAAAATGAAACTGACATTACAACGGTCCATATTAAAATAAAATGCAACTTCAAACATTGGAAGATATTTTTATGTCGTACCGCCACTCTCAACACCTTCCATATATGCTTGATATTAATTCCAAAAGCTTACAGTAATATCTGAGGGTATAGTTAAATAATTTTCTCAAATAATTTGACAAAATATATTTCAAACTCTTGTCGTTTTGAGCCAATAAAAGGAGAAAAGTGAACTTTTACAAAGACGGAATCAAGAGGCAGGTCAAAGTGTTGCTACCTGTTGACAACAAGCCCTACCACGCCATCTGTTACTACACGCCCTTCCACGCTATCTGTCAGCCAGATCCCGAAATACAACCAGTTCTCCTGCTAACCCAAATTTTGGTTGTTTTCGTGTTGTTACTATTCTGTATTAATAAAACGAAGAAAATGGGATGCGCGTGAGTAGTTTTGAAGAAGTCTTACAATATTCCACGCCCCATATTTCTAACTCAAGCTGTTTAGTATCAGTAATAGTAGAATAACTGCTTTGCAAAAGTCGTTGATAAGTTGTTTGTTGGCGAATGAATGTGCGTTGTCAAGCAAGTTTCCCGTATTAGTTTAATTTCCAGTCTTAACATATTAGCTGTAGCATCCAAAGTGTGATAAGAACTACAATTACTGTCTTGCAAATGTTAACCCAAATGGGTAGCAAATATTTCATTTTTTGCAAGGTTTTCTGTTTTTACTTTTAAAACCTACACATTTTTTTAGATAGATGGAGTCTATAAATACCTTAAAATTTGTTTAGCATTACAATGGGAAGTGGACTAGCTGACAGCGTGTTAATAAAATTAATATACAGCCGCACTTGACGCACCAGCTGATGGCGAAAGGATACATAAACGAAAAGTCAACATTGGCGCTACTTTCATCTAACTGTCGAAATCTCGCCAACTTATATGAGACAGACCATACAAAGTAAGGAGTCATCCATTATGAAGTAAGGAAACAGCCCAACCCTACTTGTTCCGCCATGTAGTCGTCCTTCCCTTCCCACCAACATCAAGGGCAAGGCAAGGCCATCCCTCCTTCCCTCACTCTTCTTTTGGGTCCTCTACCCCTCTTGTCAACCCTCCCACTTTTTTTTTGCAGGGGTACCCCCCTCACTTCTTTTTAATGTCACATTGTGCCTTCCCTCTGTGGTCTAATGCAACCTTTCAAGTTTTTGCTGCTATATTCAAGGACTACTTTTTGCTTTATCCTTGTAATACATCCGCCGCCACTGTCTTTGCCGAGTCCATCTCAAATATCGCATCCTACCCCATGATTGTGTAAACAGCTTGTTTGTGAAACGGGTGTTTTTGGTGAATTCCGCCTTGACCTATTTTAGGCATCCTCTGATAATCTGCAGCAGAAAAACATGTAGCTAGACAAATAAATGCTTTGGCCCTTTAATTCAGAAAGCTCCTGCTTCCAAAGTAGTAGGAAATCAAATTTATAATTACACTCACAGTGGAATCACAGTTCAAAATTATTTATTCTAACCCAAACAAACTTGCTTTAAACACAGCTAGAATGATGATAGTTTTATTATTGCTGTACAGTATTTCACGTCCTCTATAGATACTCACCAAAGGAACAACACAAATGTTTATTCCTCCCTTGTCGGTGTGCATACATTGTTACGATACTTACAGGAATAAAATACTATATATAATCCATTTGATTTATTATGCATCTAATAATGATGATTGAAAAGAAATGTTTTCTTGCTACCTTGTTTTTCTTGGGAATTAAGTAGTAAAACCCCATAAATATTTTATTCCAAAGGGAAATTTCTCGTGACTAGCAATCTAGAAATATTTACATACATGGGTTCTCCAGTTAATCTGTAATTTGGGTAAAAGATGTTAAGAGTTTATACATTTCTCCAGAATAATGGTTTTTTGATATTAATTTTCTGTAATTTTTTTACTTTGCTAAAATGGACTTTATAACATCTACAGTTGAGATGATGGTATCTGCAAACATGCTATTGGAGAAAGCAGACCATTCAGCATTCAGGAACTGGATGTGTACGCACATTGTTGGTTGTGGGAACTTGCCTAGCAGTGATGCCCTTCGTCGGGATTATTTACCACATTTGGCCAAGTTACGGAAGGAGAAAGTTGTTGCTGCACTAAAATTTAAAAAAGTTGCGATAATGTCAGATGAAACTCCAGACAAGTTAGGAAGAGCAATTTACGTTGTATTGCTGTCTATGGTGGAGCTCACCTACTCTCAGCAACAGAATCTGGCTGCAGTGACTTAATTGGAAGCAGTAAATGGTAGAAACTGTGCACGAGCAATTTCTGATGCATTGCAACATATGGAAGTGGAATATGATGTTGTGGTTGCATCACTAATTCAGCTTCATCAATGAAGTCTTGTTTTGATGGCGTTTCAATTCTCTTGCCTGATGAGGTTGTGCAAGTGCAACGCTGGGCACATAAAGCGAATCTCCTTGTTTTGGTCAAAAACAGTCTGTCGGAGTTGAACCAACTGGTGGTATTTGTGAAGCAGATATTTTTTAATGCAAGAAAGAAACGTCATGCTTTTCAGCTTTTTTTGCTACAGGCAGGCTCCAAGGCAGGTTTTTTCCCCCATCCCTGTTGCAACCCGGTGGAACTCGTGGTTGACATCAGTTGAATGGCTTGCTGACAACTGGGTCTTTACATCTTCAGAGCCTCGGTGAAGAGTAGCTTAGAATGTTGCATGTCCAATCTTTGCTAGTCAAATCACTGAGCTCACATATTATGTCCTTTTTGGTGAGTTTGGAGACTAATTCCACCCCTATTGCATGAAGTATATCCCAAACTTCAATTTTTGAAACGA
Organism: Clitarchus hookeri; assembly: GCA_002778355.1. Lineage (NCBI taxonomy): Eukaryota > Metazoa > Arthropoda > Insecta > Phasmatodea > Phasmatidae > Clitarchus > Clitarchus hookeri. The sequence continues at coordinate 13,555 of NQII01011167.1, forward strand.
AGACTACGTGTACTTGGTGAAGGGGTCTTCAGTGATGAAGTGAAGAATGGAATGAACAAACGGAAGTCTCTTCACAAAGGCAAACCAGTGAACTGCTCAAGAACACAGCGCAGCATGTGTCCATGAAGCTGGACAAGCTTATGGCAGAGGATCCTGCTCGCAAGTTCTTGGAACCAGTCACGGACTTGCTTCGCAAGCAAAACATTCTTACCCAGGAAATTAGCAGCATGAGACTTCAAGTTCTATTTTCAAGATTTCCACCTCTGCGAGATTTACAACTTGATGAGTGTGTACTTGCGTACACAGAACTCGAAGAGAAATTGAAGACACGCACTAATATAAAAATGTCTTGGAAGCAATTAACTCCATGGAAGATGACCACAAGGCCTTTGTGGTGGGAGCCCTAACAGCTGTTTGGATGCCAGTGTCAAATGTGGACTGTCAGCAATTCTTCTCTCAATTTTGTTGTGTTCATACAAACAGAACAAATCTGAGTCTGACCGACCTTGAACTTCTTTCTTCCTATGCATATGAAGCAAAATGATGACATTTCTTGAACTTGTAACTTTCTGGTTAGAAATTTATTTCAAAAGATCTCTACAAACACGTTTTAAAAATAATTTTTGTGGTTTTTTTGGTTAGGCCTGCAAGTGAGATGTGTAAACATTAGCATGCTGAGCATTATATTTGAAACCACTTATTGTGGGATTTTACTACACAAATATTCTAACATCTATAACTTGTAGAAATGTATAGTGAGTTTCGTAAGTTAGCTTTTTATTAGATTTTTTAAAAGTATAAAATATGTGAGTGTACTTAGTTTTGTTGTAATTTTTTTAATTTCAGTACCTAATTTTTCTATATAAAATATGTTTTATTGGCCCTAAAGAAATCTGCATTGTAGTGAAGAATTTTTGTTTTTTCACACAAGAATTTTTGCCTCTCTTACTCAAGAATTTTAGGACATGCTACTCGAGAAATTCGTGGGACTCGATATCAATAATGGAAATATTTGACTGATGGTACCACACCTATTTAATTTTATATATAGAATTGAGTTCATTTTCAAATATGCCACATTGTGTTCAATAATACGTCAAACTAAGAATTTGTTAATACTTTACTAAAATTTTCATTTAACTTTCATTGAGTTTGAGTTCTTATAAAATCACTTTAAATTTTGGTTTCATTTTGTGGAAATTTAATGATATTTTCGTTTTTATTTTGTTGAACAGAAAGTCACATTCCCACAACAGTATAATTTGCATTGTTTTTACACTGAGTGGATGGATTGCAAGTGGTGATTTTGGACACACGGAAAAGTGTGTCTATAATCACTCGGTTGACGACTGGAAGAAACTTTTGAAAATCAACCTATTAAAAAACACCCTTGCTGTTAGCGACATGCTTATAACATTACAAACAGTGGCGAGCGCGGATACAGTTATGCCATTAGGTTGCCAGCACAAAGAGAGAAAATAGTTCCAAAGTTTTAACGTAATTGTTAATTTATTGCTTACAAATGGGTGTCGAAAAGACCTGTATCTTATTATGCTCATTATTAATGATGTGATGCTAACGTATTTAGATTTCAACGTTTCTTGCATAGTCACATGATAACGCTCAAGGTGAAAATAACGCAGCCATTTGTTTACTAACATTCGTAGTCGTTGTGTTATTGACACACGTGCCAGAGAATTTGTGCGATTATCGTGTTTAACCTATAATAGTTTATTTATTTGTCTTGTTTTACTAATATCCGCGCTTTATTATTTGGTTTTTAATAATGTATGATTTTAATTTCTGCTCACTTTCTCTTTCTGATTCCTTTTGTTTTTATGTGTTTCGTGCACGTGTCTTTCCTTTGCCACTCTATTCTAACGTTGCAGTATTTGCATATAAGAATTGTTTTCACATTGTCGAAGACATAGAATCCTTCACTCGCAAACTCTTTGGTCTTGTCGAAAACCGTCGCAACCATTTGTAAATAACGTTTTATAATTGCGCGAAACATCCGACTCAGTCTACCGCCATGCCATTTTAACTTCTGTAGCAATTTGGATCAATACTGATCATCTTGCCTTCGATGTAGAGGAATTTATCGAAAGTCACTAACAATCGACTGTAAATAGACAACAACTATTGATTCATCAAAATACTCACATTTTAGGTTTATAGAATGAAATGTTTTTCGCTGGTATCGCATATTCTTTTGTGTGAAATTCTCAAGATTAAAAACTTTACGCTTCTGGAATATCCATTATTAATATATACATGACTTTTATAATGGGTACATGCATGTACGAACACATGTACACACACACAGTGGAATGTTAACATTGCATGTAAACATTGCCATGTGACTGCCACATGCAATGTTTGTTTACCTTTGGCGGAAGGATACGAAATGGGCTTGAAAGTAGATCTTTAGCAGGGCTTCAAGAAAGTCTGTTTCAGTCATGAACCGACTATAGTTATCCACTCTGTGTGAATACACNGTTTCAGTCATGAACCGACTATAGTTATCCACTCTGTGTGAATACACAATGAAGTGTATTCTTAAACAGAACAGCTTATTTAAAAATATCAAGTCACAGCAAAACTACGAGTGTCCACAGGAAATTGCAGCCATCTCAGTATTACCATCACGAATGGCTTTAATGACCATCCAGCACCAATAAACACTGAGACTTTAGTAGGGGCCCTGGGCATCTGTCCAATACACACCTAACCCAGTTCAACATAAATATTTTGTCTATTCAGTCTTTTCTTTCACTTAGAGTATTCTACAAAGAAAACCATATTTGACAATGTTTAATTGTTTTCAATTTAATTTTTATTGTATTTGAATATTATTTTTTATGGTTTGTATTTAAAGTTAACACTTACGTATTTTTATTTCTGAAATGGCATAGTTTTGGTTTGGATTGGATTGAATAGGGCGTATTAACATCCCCCAGTGTTTGTCTGAAGGCTTATCAAGGGACGGCTTATAAACTAACTTATGACCTAATTTAAACTAACACCCATGCCATACTTAGGAATCAAACTCAGAACCTCCCGCACCCCAGACCGGGGGCGCACCAACCAACTGCCCCACAGGAGGTCGGTGCATAGTTTTTGGGTATGTAAAAAAAAAACAGGAATCCTAGTTGACCGTTTCAGTTTATTATTGCGAGAAAGGTGTTTATTTAGACTTTGGTATTTTGTAAATAAACAAACATTGTAAACAAACTTATAAATTGGTTTTCTCCACTCACTCTTTGTGAACACCATCTTATCTGCCATATTGACTAAAGAGACAAATTAACAAAAAAGTGTTAATTGTGCACAGTATGGCGTCGACGCGTGTTGTTTAATTTTGCACAATCGTTTTAATGTCGTTATGAACTATATACAGTCCATTCTCGTTGTCCCGTGCCCAGACAGTGTTTCTTCATATGTAAAAATAGAAAAGTGATGTTTTTTTTTTGTTTATTAAGTTTAAATTTTACGTGAATTGACTCTATTTTGTGTACATAACATACAGTAAAATTGTTTTGAGATGTTTCCACCCAAGAATATTTTCGGCTTTAAGTTTCAGCAACTATGAACCTGCTATGGTATACAAAGAACCATTTCTGTTTTGCTATTTAAAGTGTTTTCTTTGTTAATAGGCCAAAATTACTCAGTCCCTTTAAAAATTACGAAACAGGGTTTGTTTAGTTATAACCACTCTACCAGGTTTTGCCAAACATCATAGTTTTTGCTCATTTTCAGTTGGAAGCTATGAACAATTATGTTTTACTAGTTACATCAATTTTTTTTCTTCTACTAAATGGTATGCCATTTTGTTGTAATCACCAAAGGTGGCAGAACAGGGATGGGGAAGTGAGTGTTATGTGCCAGTAGCAGATATTGTGTGGCAGGTATGCTGGTGAACGCGCAATACGGGCGAGTGTCAGCGCTGGCACCAGGCACCCTGACACAGGTGATGGGTACTCTGTCCGTCGCGCTGGGCCCCGACCACCGCAATGCACTCAGCGAGCTGGCCAGCCGGCTACTGCCCCCATCCGCCCCCTCTCCCACCCACGACGAGGAGCAGCTGGAGCGTGCGGCTGTGCAGACTGGCTTCCTGCTCGACGCTCAACAAGGAGCCATTGAAATGCTTGCCAACCTCTGCTCCGGGGATGGTAAGTATTGTCAACCCACCTACTACTAGGACTTATACATATGCTGCTGATGGAAAACTGAGCACTTTTGTTATCAACCTCTGAAAAATGTCGGTGGCCATTAACAGCTTATATGCTACAGTACACACTAGTACACAGGATCAAATCGAGTAAAATAGTTGTTAGTCTTGGTGTTGAATTATAAGTGTAGTTTTAATAATTATGGCAACTCATGTTGGTGTTTGGCTGTACATACTTTAAGCATAAACTGGTATACGGTATTAGTACAGTAACACATTTAGGTTTGTATCATTGATACCTGCCAATGCTGAAGTTTGGAAGTAGGTATTGAATCTGCTCTGCGGCGTGAGGCGCCAGCACTTGNCAATGTTTATGGCGGTAGCTAGCCTGGGACAGGTGCCGCCGCTGGTGTGGGCTCCGCGTCCCCGGCAGCTGCGAGTTGCACCTCCATCCGCCTTCCTCCGCACGTGGTCGTTCTGCCGGGCCGTCCTGGCGCCATTCTCCTCATCACGTCCGCCAAACCCTTAATCCTTATTGCAGTCGTCCGCCTGCGAGCTTCGCCAGAGCGTGTGTTCTGATGAATAAAATATAGGGACGCAGAATGCGTCATCATGTTAATGTTGTCACTTGATTGGTGCATAAATAAAGTCAGTAGACTGACGCTTGATGTCGGGTGTCTGACAGTAACGGTAACGTCACGGTCGGGATAGGTTTTAACGTGTTGGTCAGAGACACGGGTGATTCAACTAGCTGACCTTAACAGCCTACCGGGCCCCGGCCGGTATGTAATGCAGAGCGCGTGGCTTGACAGCATGGTACAAAATCAAACGTGGGTTTAGCGGTCCTGCGTACTGAGTGGCACACAGCTACGGGTTTACCTTGCTTGAGGTGGCTCTGGGTGGCTACTGACCCAGCTGCTGCTGCTGTTGAAGTTGACTGCAACAAGTACTCCGACCTGGAGAGATGGTGGTGCTGCGGCTGGCAGTGCTGAGGTGAGTCCAGGGAGGGCTGCTGGTCTGGCGAGACTGGAACCAGGGATTCGCGATCCCTAGTGGAACGAGCTTCCTCTGAAAAAATTATAAATAAACTCTTTTTTCCCATATCTTTTTAGCTCTTTAAAATAAATAAAGGTACATTGGAATGTCGAGTTTTACAAACAGGTTATCGAAACTGTAGAATTTTTAATGTGCTCCTGGAATAGATGCAAGTAGGTACTGCTGAAAAGCTTAGACATGGTGCTTAAATGTGGTACATTTAAAATAAAATTATTGTATGCAAGGTGTAGAAAGTTTGCAGTTTTTAAAGTACTGTATTTTGTGTTATTGTGTGAATGCTTTTTTTCCCCTCATGTGAATAACTACTGCTAAATCAATAAAGTGAAGTTAGTTATAACATTTTGTACTGAAGCCTACTTGTTTTGTTATTTTTAATTAACATAGCATTTCACCTGTTGTTCGTAAATTTGTAACTGGTGTACACCATTACATTCACCACTGGTGGAATTGTCTATGAATTTTTGAATTTGCTGTTGTATTGCCACTGTTGTCTACCAGCTCTTAAACAGACCGTCAATGTAGCAATCAAAGTAAGGTATGCAAGTCTCTGAACAGGTACCGTGCGAGAAGTGGGTGTGCGTGTTAATGGATGTAATTTCCTACTGAGTCCATAATGCTACCTGAATTTGGTGACAAACTGTTGTACTACTTTGCAGCATTTAAGTTCTGCACCATTTTTTTTGGGGAAGGTAGAGCCATCATCACTGGTGGTGTAGCAATGTTCTGAGTCTGTTGTGGGATGATGTCTATGTGCTGCTATTGGTTTCTTCCCTCATTAATTTTCAATAAAACATAAAGTTTGATGAAACACCCACTTACTCTTCAAAAAATGAAATGCATAATTGCATACTCAATGGGTTGTATACCACTTAGTTTGTAGTTCAGTACTTTCAGACACTGGTACAACCCACATAACTACTTCAGAATTAAGAGCATTTGCGGATTGTTTGTCTCCACTTTAGGTAAGGACACCTCTGTAAAACAAAGAAAGGTCCTGGGGAAGAACAATGTTTTCTTGGCAACTTTCAGCCATGTGGCCATATCAGAGGACACTGATTGTGTACTAGCTTATGCAAGTTTCATAATAGCTGTTCTACCAGCTAGTATGGCATCCATCGTGGCATTTGTTGCCTGGTGTGGCCACATTTCATAACCGATTTGATCCCTTTTTTGTGTTTTGGGTATCTTACTAGCTTTTGTACTTGACCAATTGCCATTTCAAAGTGTATGGCACTTCCTGTATCCTTGCTTGAAATTATGATGATGAAGCCAAAAAGCATACCCCCATGTGGATCATACATTCTCGAGGTTAAAATTAATTGAGATTGATTTCAAATTTAAAAAAATCAAGTAACACTGGCAATGACGAGTGTTAAAATACTGTTTGAAGGTGTACTCAATCCAGACTTGAAGCACTGCTAACATGACAAACAATTTCTATATTATAACCATATATTACCTTTAGTTATTCTTTTAAATTGCATTCTACTCTGTCAGCACTGTGCTGTGGTTTCAGCTTCATAACTTAATTTTGTAAGAGTGTATTTACAATTTAATGTATATTGTAATTTGTATAGTTACGATATAACTGTATACACCTAATACAAATCATGCAGAAAATTAAAAAAAATATAGTGACGTAATGTTATCATGTTTATATGTTGAAAAGACATAAGGATGAATTAAACTGTTACTAGCTAGTATGGAAGTTCAATAGAAATCCTCACTACTGGCGTATAATAGCGATGTACCATGCTGGCTTGTGTATCAGGTCTCACAGCAGCATGGAAAAGAGCAAGGCAGAATGCATCACGTAATATCAGCTTTAAAAACAAGTTCATGGTTCTTAGATATGCCAAAGCAATTTAAAAAATTGCTGCTTCAAGACACTTTGGCATATCTGAAGTGAATGTGTGACACGGCAACTGTGTTCGAAAGAGAAGGTTAGAAATTTCGTCTCAACTTGCAAACCATTCAATGAGCGTAAAAGTGCTGTTTCAGTGATACCGAGAAAACAGTAGTTGACTATGTTTGTTGAAAACATAGGGAAGAGCTTTCAGAAACCACCATAGTGATCAAAAAATTAAATTAATTATTTCTTGTGACGCTTAAAATTTATTTGAAAAAGGAGCATTAACCATCACTACTACTCAAGGAAACAGTTTTGTTTTAATTTTATTTTTTAACATACAACAGTAACTTCTAGTGCATATTGTGAATCTAAGTACTGTATCTGATTATATTATTATAACTTCTTTAGACTTAAAAGCATAATATTTATAAAAAGTACTGCAATATTTGGAACTAACAAAGAATCAAGAAACTACTGTAATATTAAAGTTTAAAATATTATGATTGACTTAATAACCAGAACATTTTACAATAGCATATTTTATACTGAAATTAGGCATTGATTGTTACAAAATATGTATGGTAATATTATGTGATAAAATATGGATATCGGTAATTGAGCATAAGTTAGTGATAATAAACTTGGGGGAAAGTATATAAAATGTCGCCATCAAAAATAATTATCTGTGAATATAAATAAATTAACCAGTTCCATTCATTTTTTGAAATGCATACAGTTTTATGATTATTGTATAAATTAATTAGTAGTATAAATTATTAGTGGTATTATTAACACAAAATCTTTTAAAATTTTTTTGGTAACAAATAGAAACAAAATATAACATTATGTCCCTGAAGTGGCTTGCCAGCTGTGAAGACAAAGTAGACATTTGACGTTGATTAAAATGGNCTGTGAAGACAAAGTAGACATTTGACGTTGATTAAAATGGTGGTTACGTCACTGTCAGACAAGGGTTCTATAGTGTCGGACAGAGGCACTGGCTAAATTACTGAGGGGAAGTTTGGATTATTTGCCGCATATTGGTCACCCTGCTGCTGTATAGGGTGGGGTGAGTAGCCCTACAGCACGGCACAAAGTCAGGTGTGGTGGTAAAGGCTCTACACACTGATGATGTGGACAAAGGCACTCTTTACCTGCAGCAGGCTTCACCCAGGGTAGATCCTGGCTCGGCTGCTGCTGGCTGGAACTGGGGCCCTGTCCTGGGCGGTGGTGGTGCTGCTGGCTGGGCTGGTTGGCTCCCGCGGTGCGCTGCTGGTCCTCGCAAGACTGAAGTTTCGGTTGGCAATGCCCAGCGGCACTGGAAGTCATCATGTGCACTACGAGCCGGTGGCTGGCTTCAGTTGCACAGCGTAGATGGCCTTGGCTGCCGTGTCCTAGGGTGCCCCTTACCTAGGGGTGTGCATGTTGGCTCTGGAAACAAGTCATCCTATGTTTTAAACCCCGCTCAGGGTAAGGTGACTTTACGCGAAGATGAGGCGGAGTCGTAATTAATAATTATGTCAGTACGTGTCACGCATCAAATTGTAACTTTCATGTGTTGTTCAGCATTGTATGCACACACTTGAGAATTGTGACTGCCACTTTACAGATGTGGATGATGATACGATGGACCAAGACTCTTCTGATACCAGCGATGAGATGCTGAGTGATGTTGCATGTGCAGATGAAGAGGAGAATGCCATCGCTGTTGAGTCTCTCCCTATCAGTATTGTGCCAGAGGTAATATTCTTGGTTCATGGGTAGCTGATCACTTTTAAACTTGTGCATAGCTTCTTTTTGTATATATTTCAACTATTTACAAAACTATATAGAAATTAACTTTATAGAACCCTTTAAANGTGCATAGCTTCTTCTTGTATATATTTCAACTATTTACAAAACTATATAGAAATTAACTTTATAGAACCCTTTAAATATTTTGCTAATCCTACTTTATTGCTTAGTCTCACTCCACTTTGTATAAAATAAATATGGTTAAATTTAATTCTTTGAACCGTAGATGTTTTCAATAACAGTCTAAATGAATTAAATTTTAAACTTTACATTCCTATTTTTATATGTTATGTATAGAAAGTACAAATTGTAATCAGTGTTGGCTAGTTTTTTTTTTTTGGTCCAGAGGTAATATATACATTGCATTAAATTGCACTAGAAGTCCACCAAAACTTGAACTGTAATGCCATCATGTTTGTAGACAAAAACAAACGTAGTACTGTTCACATGTTACATCAAATTGTTCATATAATTTTTTAGTATTGAGATACATTCTACGAATGCGACAGTGAAACTTTTGCGATATTGTTCAGTATGCCCAAATGAAAGATGCAATGCCATTTTTTTGTCTCTGTATGCTTGGTTTGTTTGTGCTTGTATTACGGTTCTCTAAATGTTTGAAATTATAATTTTTTCAATAATTGTTTAGTACAGTGACCAGATTGAGTTGGAAATGGTAAAATACATGTAGTTACCCATTACTTGGATAATACGAGAAAGGAGCCAGCAGAATTTTGGTGTTTATCAAATAAAATATTACTCTTACTCTGTGACATTGAGATTTAAAACTACTCTCCTTAATTACAACCGTTGAGGTGACATGGTTGGGAATCTTGCCAGATGATACTGCTGGTCAGCAGGTTTTCTCTGGGATATCCCGTTTCGCCCACCCTTGCATTCCGACCTGCTTCATATTCACGTATTTTTACCCTCATAGGCTCTCTCACCCCCTCAATATTAAAAGCCGCCCAAATCTCTCCACTTCACTGTAATGTATTNTGTTGGCAACTCCACTGTACGTTGGGAATCTTGCCAGATGATACTGCTGGTCAGCAGGTTTTCTCTGGGATATCCTGTTTCGCCCACCCTTGCATTCCGACCTGCTTCATATTCACGTCTTTTTACCCTCATAGGCTCTCTCACCCCCTCAATATTAAAAGCCGCCCAAATCTCTCCACTTCACTGTAATGTATTTATGCCAGTCAGTGTTTATCATTGTTACAAATAACACCCAAATACAATTTTCAACCGATGAGTTTAGGCTTTGATATTATAACTTAGTTTATAAATTGTCTCATTTATACCAACACAGAACACTCGAAATACCATGCAGTAGATACTACGAGTTGGCTAATGGCTGCACAGAGAAAGAGGAGAGGGTCGGAAAGGGACAGGCACGCAAAAATGTCTTCCAGGGATCTGGGTAACGTCAGGCATCATTTTTACTGAAAGAAATAAACTTGAGCAACGATTTGAGTAGGATATACCTCCATGCTTATCATAGCACTACGCTATTGACAAATGAGATATTTACTGGGTGTATTTGTTGGTAGGTAAAAAGTCGTAAGCAAGTGTGACTGGTGTTAGTTACATGCGGTGTAAGATAATCAAAATTCAGCTTACAGTCCCACCTCTAGTTCTATAACTACCAAGGAAGAATTTTCACCCTACTTGCCCCCTTTAGTCATTCACTTCAGGTGGGCAATGCCCCCTCGCTGCCCTCGCCATTGTCAACGTCTATGGTTTGGTGTCTTCTCTCCCCTGCAGTTACCCACTAGCCTCTTCTGAACCACAGAACCTGCTTGCTGCGACCACCAGTAGACACATCTGCAACTCTTGCTTAGTAGACAAATACATGTAATACAGATTGAGCATGCGAAAATCATTTTAAGTTGAGAGCACCGATAATGAATTTTGTGGGCGTTATGCTTTTTACTCTTCCCTATTTTTTAACTTACTTGTATTTTGCACCAATTTTCTGTAATCCTGTGCAATGGCATGAGAAAGATGTTGGCAGGGGGCAGGGCTCATTTGCCACTCCCCAAGACTTTACATGGTGCAACTGTAGATTTCGTACTTTACATTTTGGTGGTCACTAAATAATATTATACATTATAAATTTTTGTATTGGTATAAGTTTTTAGGGTAAATGTGTTGGTAGGAAGCAACATGCGTTTGTTAATACTGACACAATAGGTTCAAAAACTACACTTTGCTAGGGTCGCTTTATCCAGCACCAGGGATGCCAAATTATCTATGTGACCTTGCCCTTCCCCCCTCCTCTATCTCCAATCAAACTAACCTAACTGAGAAAGATTACAAAGCCCCTGATCCTGTGTAATGTATACACAGTGTACTTCTTTATTTTTTATTTTTTTGTAATGTGGAATGCTACGTATGTATTATTTTCAGTTTTGTTTCTTTAATAATCCAAACCATGCTCAGGCATCCAGAGTCGGCTAATTTTTGTAGGCATGAGCAGAAAGTAGACCAAGCACTTCTCTTGACACTCTTTTTGTGTGCCTCAGAGCACCTTGAATTTCTCACTGCTCTTGAACACGGACTGAAGTTTGAATTAATTCCATCACCATATTACTTGAAGTCTAGATTGCTGTCGCAAATTGTACTGGATGTTTAAGATGGTAAGTGAAAGTGAGTTGTTTGAAAGGTGAGAATGTTGAGGGAAGGAGTAGAGCGTTGAAATCCAAATGAAAAAATAATGCGCAGAAGTAGAAAACGCGCCAGGAGAGTCCATTGCCACTGCACGAAGGGGTGAGGTTGTTCAGTTCAGTAGTGACAGCTGCCGAGTGAGGTCAGCAGAGAACTGCTCCGTGCATGCATAATACCTGTCGCAAAAACGTAAGTCGTGTAGCGCAATATCTAACGGCACAGTAGTAGAGAGCAATGTTATCAGTTTGGTGTCTACAGTGCCAGCAGTGTCACGTAGTTTCCCTCCCTCGAGTGGCAGGTGCTCGGAAGATCCCTCCCCTACACTGCCTCCCCTACTTTCCCTCCCTTAAAGCTGCGCGAAGATTATTTTCTCATTTGAACTTTACTTTATGTTGGTAGGTGCAGGAGGGCATCACAGCCCATCAGCTAGTGCAGAAAGTTTGGGAGAAGACTGTCACACCAGCAGAGAACGTGATCCAGATGCTGAAGGAGACACCAGAGGGCCAACAGATTCTCAAGAAGTGAGTAGTATTGGTGTGAAAATACTGATCTATTGTACCTTATTGTAAGGTTTTTTGTATTTTTGTTACTACCTTGCATTTGAAAAACCTTCAGCCCAGTAATGCAGGATATAGGCAGTAAATATTGCATTTCGCATTGCGTATCTTTCAAGAACTGTTCAAAAATATACAAATACAACTTGAAACTAAACAAGTACATACTTAAAATGTTACGAGACAGAAACAGTGTTGAAAAGAAATTTTAAATTTAAAATTGTAAAATTTTACTAACGCAAGTGAACAACACACCCATAAACTTATTGAATGTTAGTGTTGTTATAAAAAAAAATTTACCTAACATTAAGGTTTTGCCGAAGAAAAGTGATACCATTAAATCTTACATTAATGGGTAAGGGCTACAGTGAGAACTCCGTAAAATCAGTTGAGAAATGAGTTGTGGTGAGAGTTTTGTACAATATTGTAAACTGTTTAATTAGATTAAAATTAATTAAATTTCTTGTGAATGGTATTAACATTCACTTAGGTTGACATCTTAATGATTCACAGTAGATACAGTAAACGGTCCAGGCAGAAAGCTGACAAGAGTGTATAATGTGATGTGTAACCTGAGACACTGCAGTGTGCGTGTGTGTGTGTGTGTGTGTAGGATGTCGACATTGCGCTCAAGGGCATTTCTCTGCATGAACAACCTGGTGTCTAGCCTGGATGTAGATGACTTTGGGGGCTGCGACAGACTGTACGAGATGTGGGTCAGCATTGCTGCGCTCATCATCAAGCAAGCAGGTCACTGTTTTTTTTAATCACAATGAAATAATGGTGCTTTAAATTAGAGTTGTTCCGATACCATGTTTTCCGATACCGATACTCCGATACCAATGCCAATACCCTGATACCAATGCCCTTCCCTCTTGCTCGTTTCTAAGCTCGCAGTTTTCAACATATTTTAATGTGCATCACAGTGTGTCAGGTGCTTGTTTAAATTTGATGTGGTAAAACAGCTTTTATTTTTACCACCCCGAGACACTTATTTTACCACACTGGTTGCATTTTTGCTTTACCTATGTCTGTTAACTCTTTAGAAAAGTATTTCCACACACTAAAACATTTTAACGCAGTATGTAATAATTCATGGGTGCCAAAAAATGCATTTCACATGTAAAAAAAAACAGGATAAACAAAAAACAATCAGGATTATGCTCAGATAGTCAGATACTCGGTATTTTTTTGCAGAGTCGTGTCCGCTAGCATCAAGTATTCAATGACCATAGATGCAGACTTAATAAGTTTTACCAATAGTCCATACATACGGTAATTGCATATGCTGGCTTTCAACTTTTATCAATTCTGTGTCTTTTCACTTGCTCGTTTGTAGTAATGAATTGTTGCTGTGATTTATTTAGGTTTTTATGCTCATCTTATTGCAGCTCTCCATCTGGAAGATAAATACTTTACAACAGTTACAGGCTGCAATATTTATTTCCGGCAGTAAAAGTAATTTTTAAAATATTTTTAAACAGCTCACAATATGTTCTTTTAAGTATAAAGCATACATTTCAGTTTGGCGTAGTTACGTTTTTCATGCCAGATGGTAATAATAACAACAGGCAACAAAAAAAAAAATTCCAAACATATACGAGCAAGATTAGAGTACACATTGGTGGTTTCAGAATTGTTCTCAGTGCAGCTGCAAGAGGTCAACATAAATATTCTAAATGATATTGATTGTAGTTCACAATATCGCCACCCATAGCACAGCAAAATTAAAATTTTCCACTTGTGCCCATGAACATCTATGAACTCCAGCCATTTATTTGCAAACAGATGTAAGCTAGTCATAAGTAGCGTGATAGAAATCTGTGATGTTCGCCTTTATCCAGGTCTCTTTGTTGGTTTTATATTCCGTAAGAAACGGCAGGGCTGATTAATATTGTAAAATGTACGACACCATATAATTTTTGTGGCTAAATAAAGCAATAACCTGATTTCATTGTCAATAATTGTTACTAATGTATCGGACCGATACCATACCCGATACAGATACATTAAAAAAAGTTTTAGTATCAGCCGATGCCGATACCAAGTATCGGTATCGGAACAACTCTACTTTAAATAAATATTGACAAAAGTGTGGAAGTTTTGATCGCATCTCAATCATTTTTTAAAAACCTTTATGTGTATACTTTTTAATTTTCAGTTCTTTTCTGTATGCTTGTGCANAATGGTGCTTTAAATTAGAGTTGTTCCGATACCATGTTTTCCGATACCGATACTCCGATACCAATGCCAATACCCTCATACCAATGCCCTTCCCTCTTGCTCGTTTCTAAGCTCGCAGTTTTCAACATATTTTAATGTGCATCACAGTGTGTCAGGTGCTTGTTTAAATTTGATGTGGTAAAACAGCTTTTATTTTTACCACCCCGAGACACTATTTTACCACACTGGTTGCATTTTGCTTTACCTACGTCTGTCAACTCTTTAGAAAAGTATTTCCACACACCAAGACATTTTAACGCAGTATGTAATAATTCATGGGTGCCAAAAAATGCATTTCACATGTAAAAAAAATAGGATAAACAAAAAACAATCAGGATTATGCTCAGATAGTCAGATACTCAGTATTATTTGCAGAGTCGTGTCCGCTAGCACCAAGTATTCAATGACCATAGATGCAGACTTAATAAGTTTTACCAATAGTCCATACATACGGTAATTGCATACGCTGGCTTTCAACTTTTATCAATTCTGTGTCTTTTTCACTTGCTTGTTTGTAGTAATGAATTGTTGCTGTGATTTATTTAGGTTTTTATGCTCATCTTATTGCAGCTCTCCGTCTGGAAGATAAATACTTTACAACAGTTACAGGCTGCAATATTTATTTCTGGCAGTGAAAGTAATTTTTAAAATATTTTTAAACAGCTCACAATATGTTCCTTTAAGTATAAAGCATACATTTCAGTTTGGCGTAGTTACGTTTTTCATGCCAGATGGTAATAATAATAACAGGCAACAAAAAAAAAAATTCTTTGCAAACAGATGTAAGCTAGTCATGAGTAGCGTGATAGAAATCTGTGATGTTCGCCTTTATCCAGGTCTCTTTGTTGGTTTTATATTCCGTAAAAAACGGCAGGGCTGATTAATATTGTAAAATGTACCACACCATATAATTTTTGTGGCTAAATAAAGCAATAACCTGATTTCATTGTCTATAACTGTTACTAATGTATGGGCCCAATACCATACCCAATACAGATACATTAAAAAAAGTTTAAGTATCAGCCGATGCCTTTAACAAGTAACGGTATCGGAACAACTCTACTTTAAATAAATATTGACAAAAGCGTGGAAGTTTTGATCGCATCTCAATCATTTTTTAAAAACCTTTATGTGTATACTTTTTAATTTCCGTTCTTTTCTGTATGCTTGTGCAATAATAAAACTTTTAGAATAAAACTTGACGCACCATGAGTATGGTTGTTGGACCATATATAACCTCCACCTTTAGCGCTCCCCTAGGCCACCATGAGCGAAACGCTGTCACATTCCATACCCATCGTTGTCTAGAGAAGTGAGTAAGTCTTTTAATTTCCAGTGTGGTCACTTGAGTATGAAACAAACTTCTATTCCTCATCTCTCGGCAGAGCTAGGCACAGAAGAGAGGAGTCGAACATGCAGCTGCGTCACCACTCTGTCCTGGATACTCTTTGACTGTCCAAACGGCCTAAGCCTGGCCCTGACCTCCTTCAGATAAAGTTATAGAGAGGCCAGTCCTAGAGTTTAGGGCCATGGTTCAGTTTCTGTGGTATTGCAGTTGTTTGCATAAACTTCTTTTCCATCCCTCCGGCCAACTAAGAGTACTTAGAGAAAGTCTGCATGTGTGGGGTTTAAAAATAGAAAGGTTGACAGCAATTTTATGGTGAGTAGAAATTAGCATTGTGGAAATAAGGATCTCCTTGGGACAGGTTTTGGGGTAATGAAACCAGAGCACAACTGTGGTAAAACTTTGAAACTGCGCAGCTGCAGAATGGATGTGTGTATTTACCTGGGAGATTCGTCTGTGTGTTACAATTTGAGACTGCACAGCTGCAGAATGGATGTGTGTATTTACCTGGGAGATTCGTCTGTGTGTTACAATGTTATCAAGGTTAGGTTTACATGCATTCCAATGAGCATAATGTATATGCTCCTTTGCAAGGGTGAAGAACTGCAGTACTGTATTTGTTCCCAGTTGAGTGAAGATTTCACTAGAGCCAAGATTATATGTTGAACAGTGATAAAACCAAAAAAAACACCAAAGTGGAAGTTAATACCCATATACAGTAGAACCCGCTTATAAGGTTCCCGTTTAAAAGGTTTTCCCACCTATAATGCAGGATTTTTCCAGCCCCGAATGTTTATCCATAAGAACAATAACAAACATTCCCGGAAATAATGTTTTCGTTTTCCTGCGAATAATGCAAGAAAACTCTTTTTGTGTGCCTCAGAGCACCTTGAATTTCTCACTGCTCTTGAACACGGACTGAAGTTTGAATTAATTCCGTCACTATATTACTTGAAGTCTAGATTGCTGTCGCAAATTGTACTGGATGTTTAAGATGGTAATTGAAAGTGAGTTGTTTGAAAGGTGAGAATGTTGAGGGAAGGAGTAGAGCGTTGAAATCCAAATGAAAAAATAATGCGCAGAAGTAGAAAACGCGCCAGGAGAGTCCATTGCCACTGCACGAAGGGGTGAGGTTGTTCAGTTCAGTAGTGACAGCTGCCGAGTGAGGTCAGCAGAGAACTGCTCCGTGCATGCATAATACCTGTCGCAAAAACGTAAGTCGTGTAGCGCAATATCTAACGGCACAGTAGTAGAGAGCAATGTTATCAGTTTGGTGTCTACAGTGCCAGCAGTGTCACGTAGTTTCCCTCCCTCGAGTGGCAGGTGCTCGGAAGATCCCTCCCCTACACTGCCTCCCCTACTTTCCCTCCCTTAAAGCTGCGCGAAGATTATTTTCTCATTTGAACTTTACTTTATGTTGGTAGGTGCAGGAGGGCATCACAGCCCATCAGCTAGTGCAGAAGGTTTGGGAGAAGACTGTCACACCAGCAGAGAACGTGATCCAGATGCTCAAGGAGACACCAGAGGGCCAACAGATTCTCAAGAAGTGAGTAGTATTGGTGTGAAAACACTGATCTATTGTACCTTATTGTAAGGTTTTTTGTATTTTTGTTACCACCTTGCATTTGAAAAAACCTTCAGCCCAGTAATGCAGGATATAGACAGTAAATATTGCATTTCGCATTGCGTATCTTTCAAGAACTGTTCAAAAATATACAAATACAACTTGAAACTAAA